>CAJNIZ010004446.1:54618-78386 GCA_905231905.1 Symbiodinium pilosum | reverse complement strand
TCAAACAATTCTTGATTCAGGGTCTTCAAATTGTGTGGGGGGGGAGGGGGGACTACATACTAAAGAGGGTCCAACATTACACTTCAAGAGTACCTTTGAGAAGAATCCAATATGGGCCCGTTGATGCAGTTTGAACTAGTCCAGAGTCCTGTACCAGTCCCTGCTATTCATGGAAGAGAACAACCTTTTCCACATCTATAACTACGCGTCAAGGAATTCAGACCAGAGCTGATGATACAGGTGTTGTCCATTTCGTTTCAGACCTGCCTCAAATGTTTTATCATTGGACAGCAGTATCCAAAGATTGACTTTGAAGCTATTCAACTTTTTAGATCTGAAGGCGCTTTTTTGTTTGTCATTTGCAAGACGATGTCAATCATACTTATGCTCTGACTTCTGATTTGTGTTTCCACCTGCAGTGTCGCCATTCACCTCATTCTAATCGATTCTTTAGTCGTTATTGTCTCACCTGACGTAAAGCATGTTTTAACTTCAATATGTGCCAAAAAAGACCTTGCATTGTCCCATGTCCTTTTGCCCTGTTGCCAACATGTTCGATTCCGTAGCCAGAATTCTCAAACAATCTTTTAGGTAGCTCTTATCAACATGAGGCCGAATCCTCCAGTCATTCGTCCGGTGACTTTCGGGGGATATTACCCCCCCCCACCACAGACATCTACAACAGGGCCCAGAGGATCAACAATGGGGCTGAATACAGCCTTTGCCCCACTCGCGCCACTTGAGAGGTGGATTTGCTAACCGCAGACCGAGACCATCAACTTCCGTAATGACCTCATTCGGTACCATCAGCAATTTGCTGACTACCAGAAGATTTGTCAATCTCAATTGGATGTCCTGGCCCAACAAGTACGACAGTCTCACCAGACGCTTACTGAAATGCAAAATTCCATCATTGACTTACAGAATGCTCAGGCGGAGTTTGCTCCCAATATCGAGGACATTTATCGCGAATTGATTTCACTTAGCAGTCAGCTTCATGATCGAAGTGTGCCGGAGACCCAGACGTTACCACCACCGCCCGTCGATGGTGCTACGCATCTTCCTCCAGAGGATGCTTCCATTCAAAGAAGTCAATGCCCGGTGGCTCAGCAATACAATGGTGAAGTCCCCAGCGAGAACACCGGTCAACATCTCAGTATCAGTGGCACCCATCAAGCCACTACACCAAAGTCGGCACCTCCTAATCCTTATGGAGCTGCAATGCATCGCACTCAGATGGATCCAGTGGAGTACGGACCTAGTCTGGCACCCAGAGCATTGACGGACATCTTTGATTTGTCCGCCCAGCCGTACTAGACCTTGTCAAAACCTTGGGCCCAACTCACATGTAGTGAGAGTGGCGATTTTGATTGACCGACCTTTCAAGTAATTTTGCGCCCTAATTGTCAAAAGTGGTTGTATGCTGCAAAGGTGGTGTATGATTTGTTTGCTCATGATGTTTGCCAAACCATTGGAATTCCAAGTATATCATCCCTGACTTGGCTTACTCAGGTTCTCTGATTGTAGAGCCCCACCTTTTAGGATGGATGCGATTACCGATGGGTTCTTGAACAAGATCATTCAATTCGATGTCTTTGTCAGGTATAAGATGTCCTTCCTCATTCCTGATGTGTTTCTTCCCTTGGATGATCCCACATACAATGACATTTTGATCGCTGACAACTATGGTCCATCGGAAGACCCCCGTCAGTTGTTGATGCAGGATATGTATTTCCTTCTGGCGCAAGATAGGGTTCTTTCTTCGGTGGCTGCTTTTCGACATCGAGTACATGAGCATAATCCCTTGCTGCCTCAACATCTTGAGCAATTTGGGCCAAGATTCTTTGTGACCGTGATCAACTTGGACCCAAACCGAGTGTCTACTCTTGCTTCAGTTGATCATTGTTGGTTTCACGTATGTACCAGTCGTTTGATTCATGTTCAGTTCTTATCATTGTGCCGGATGATCCAACTATCCACACGCTGGAACATACCAGCGTCGGTGCGGAGCTTAGCAGAAGACGAGCGCTACCTGCTCTATGAGTTCTCTAGCCGCCTATGCAGACAACTTCGATTGGTTAATCTAAAAGATCCGCTACATGGTCAAGCTTGATTGTTTCATTCCTTATCCCAACTCTGCCGATCTTCTATAAAAAGAGTGAGTGCGTACATCAACTGGTTGTGAACTTTGCTTTGTTTCTTGAAGCTTTCTTACTGTCTTAGGCTCAATGATGATGATGCATTCTCTTAGTAGCAGTGTTGAGCAATGGAGTCGAGATCTTACCAGATTGCCTGATCATGCGCTCAATCAATCACAACGTGAGAATTCCGCGCTCGCTGAAGCTATCTTTCGTGAACAAGAAAGACGTCTGGACTACATGAAGTATCGCAAGTTTCGATTGCGATGCCATTGATTAGACACCCAACCTCTTGATGCATAAGGAGTAAAAGACTTTCTTGTGAATCTCATGCTTTGAGTCAAATTGAGGCGAACTTTTGCAGCTTCGCCCAGGCACATGTTTGCAGACTTTGTCTTGTACTAAACGCTCCGTAGCATTTTGCTTCCCATTGATTCCGTTGTTAGTATTGCTTTTGATTTCTTTAGCGTGGCGTCGGGTGGAATGCATTACATGATGCCACATCAAGTCGAAAACTCAGTGGGACGTCAAGTTCCAAAAAGCCTGACTACGATGCGCTTTGCGGACAGACACCTAGTACGCGTGTGGGCTGTAGAATTTCTTGCGTGGCAACTACACCAAATCAGCTGGCCAAATGTCTATCTGGCCACTCTTTCGTATTGCCGCAGATTACATTTACTTTCTGAACCAGAAATGTGGAGGACAACTATTCGTGGTTGTGAAACACAATTTCAAGGACAGATGGACCTTGAATGTCGACATTATTTTGGTGTCTCAATCAGGCAAATCTGTGAAATCTCGGATCAATTCTATGACTATGATATTCATGATCTTGATGAACCGCTCGCTGATGATGAGTCCATGTTCACTCAGCCTTCAGAACCTACTGAGTCGCAGTCCGGTGATAACTAGAGATTGTTTCAATTAGTCTTCCATGATTGCTGGAAAAACAAGGCGATCCAAGCTTTGCACATATGATCCATGATGCTAACATGTTCGCTACCATCAGACATGTACAATGCCTGCATTGCAGTGTTCCCTCTCCATTTGGGGGGTGTTTGTCACCCTCTGTACCAAAGAGTTTGTAACCCATACATGTTCTACCTATCATGATGATGATTTTTGATTTGAGATGCAAACAAACAATACCGCAGGGGGCCCCAGGTCGGGAAGGGCAGCATGAATGAGTTCAGTCTTTGATTGTGATGACGACTTTAAGAGTTTGAGAGGCAAAGTGAGTGTGCATGTTTGTCAATCACCATCAGATTGCCCTTCTCGTGCTGGCAGGGTCCACGTCCCCTGGGGTGCAAGTACATTTGCCAAAGCAGGTGTCAAAGCCATCATTTCGTCACCAGGTTCGGCAGTTGCAGAACAACAGCATTGCAGCAATTGGGTTGTGTGGTTTACTATGTCTTGTGAAGCCCTCGATACATGTTGCTTCTTGACAAGTGCTTTAGACAGTTCAAACTAAATGCAGTAAGTTCTGTCAGTAACATAGCGCTTCGCTTTGGCAAAGGGAAACTAACAGCCAGCGAACGCAGTTTCATGTCATTTTGTTGGAGACCATGACGACGAAAAATGCTTGAAGCCAGGGTCTGCTTCTGCTGATGACAGCGTTGCATCCTTTGCACAGGACAACTTGCAATGACTCGACATCTGGCAATTGAGCCGTGTCATGGCAAAAGGCTTTTGCTTGTGTCATGCGAGTGTGGACGTTAGTTTCTCGCCCATTACACCCGCGGCGGATGTGAGCTGCTCTCGCAATCCCATATTTTGTTGTAGATCACCAAGCACAACTGCCCCAAAGTATAAACCCAAAACCCAAAACGCGCGCACTTGCGGATGTAGAAGTCCGCAGGCTCTAAAAAGCAAAGCCCGCAGACTTCGCAAGGTTACGCATGACAGAGCTGGACTCGTCGGGGTCCTTTCGAAGAACTTGTACAAGCCAGGTAGTATGTGAACACCTGCAACTTCAACCCGCAGCCGAGGAAGAGGGTGTGCCAGTTGATTCGGGAAAGCTCAGGCTTCGGGTGGCCTGACCGCAAACTGTGGCAGAAGTCAAGCATGCGGCTCTTGCAGTAGTGCCGCTTACACGTCAAAAGTTTACTTGTAAGATTTTGAAACTGAATCGGCCCGTGGGGTCAAGACCAAGGCAGACAGAGGAGGGTGCGTTCTACCCTTTCGCAGCGGTCTCTTGGTAGCAAATGTAGCAAAAGGTGATGCTTCGGGTCCAGGTTTCTTCAGCTGCGCGCACCTTTTGGCAATTAAGTGGCCTGCCGCAGGCTGTGATCAACGTGTGCTTTCGATTGCCTTTGCCCCGGTGAGCAGGGCTGCGCCAAGCCAGAAAGCAGCAGTATGATATGTGCAGCACGTGTATGCACATGAAGTCCATGACACTAGATGCCAGCTTTCAACAGTTCCAGGGTGGGTTCAAGGTGTGGATTATGCCCCCGGTCATCTGCAGGGCTGGAGTCGCGCTTTCAACTGTAGAAGTCGTATGAAGTCGTTGCGTTTTATATCTCGGAAATGACAGTTGAGATTGCAACATCCGATTTTCAGAGCAAGTTTGGGACGTTACTCGTAGGGCACTTCTGATGGATGTAGACAAGATGCATAGAGAATTCTCCATACCAACGCAAAGAGTTTTCGCGGAAGATATCTTTGTAGAGGATGCAAGCGGGTAGGAATGGTCCAAGGACTTGCCCGCAAAGAAGTTGGCCGGCTCGTGGTGTTCTGTGCAGATTCCTCGTGAAAACTTTCAACCTCACGTAGTCACAGGCATGGTAGAATTAACAAGAGCCGCGGTTTGAAGGGGGATGTGCATGTAACGCGTGAGGATGTTCAGGGCATCGCCATCAGTAATGATGGAGCAGCTACGAATTTGTCAGAGAATCTCCGTGAGTAATACTTGAATTTCCAGTGGATCTGAATGTTGGATGCCAGGATTTCCTAGATATTCATTTTCGGGGCAGTTCATAGAAGGGAGTCTCAATGCAAAAAGCCGTGCTTCTCTGGGGACATTTCCACGAAAACATGTGAGGGCTTCAGCGGGATTTCTACATTCTACATATGCAAGACAACAGGACTTCTTGGGGAACCTGCATGTCACACGTCAAACGCCCCCCCGATTCTTATGGGGAGCTCCAGGTGGAAATAACAACGCTTTCTATGGGAATCTCGATTCAAAGTGTAGGTTTTCATGGGAATCTCCATGTTGAGCACACCTCTGGAATGATGATAGGATTTCTCTGACGGGTCGCATTTGAAATGATTTTGCTGGCGATTTGCACTGCAAACGATCAGACCTTCGGAGTATCTACATGTGAAGTAGTCGGAAGTCTAGAAATTTCCAGATATGATGACAGAACGTCTATGCAGATCTCCATGAGCCCCATGAACAAGGATAGGACGTCTAGGGCAATGTATAAGAGACTCGCATATAAAGTGATGGGACGGAATCCTCATGAAGAAGTACGTATGATATCTCCAAGGTATTTCCATAAAAATGAAATTTCCAGGAGATTCCCCATGTAAAACGAGAGGATTTCTAGGGGAAGCTTGGTAAATGCTAGGAATTTAGGATTTCTTTTCGGGTTTGCGCCGGTCATGATAGTTTTTTTTATAGGAAATTCCGATAAAGCTGATTGAACTTTTTTGAGGAGTTCTAAGTCATTCCACAGAGCAAGGATTTCTTGGGGTAGCCCATATGGACTGATAGGATCCTTTTCGAGTGTTGTCTGCATGAACAGTGAAAGTCCTACTATTATGTTTACGGCGATGCCCTGGATAATGATGATGAGATTCCTACAGGAACTTCACTGTAAAGTGCAGCGGGGCCTCCGAAGTGACGAGTTTTCTAGCAGAGTCTCCATAGTGGTCTTGTTCAACAACAGAGTTTACGACGACTACGGAGAAGTCTCAATAAAAAAGCATAGGATCATATAGGATCTATGCAGACATTGGGATTTCCCAGCATTCGTTTGAACCACTGTCTGAAAACCGCTGTGCCCTGCTCAGCAGGACCAGATGCAAAGACCCTGCTGGTACGCCCTTGTTGCCCGCTGTGATCTGCACAACCCAAATGCTGGGACTCTGCCAGCTCGCAGTAGTGGATTCAGCATGACTCAGCTGCCTCTCGCAGGTCTTGTATTAAAACGAGCCGTTTAGCACTTACCTTTTCGCCGGACAACGGATTTGCGAGTAGGCCTTCCCGCCCAACAAACGAGTGAAAACGCAACATCGTAAGGTGAGAACTGAGTTGAGTGGTTGTGACCACAATCACCTCATGAGCATTTGTCAATGTCAGACTGGGCAAGACCACAAGCCGCAGCAATCCTCAGGTGCGAGATCCCTACTAGCCTGCTTCCATGTTGCCCGAGACATATAAGCAGGAGCTTGCGCTCCAATGGCATGGTGTTCAAAATGCGCACGCAACATCAAATTCCACATTATCATGCTTTAGCGTTGAGACCAAGCTCTAGCACGAGATGGAAGGCGGAAGGCGAACCAACGCGATGAAGGTCCTTCAGTGGTGGTGGTGGTGGTGGTGGTGGTGGTGGTGGTGGAGGATGTGGACGGCACGGGTGCTGTCTGCCTTACAGCTTGGTCCCTCACGCCATCTCAGCCCTTCCGCTAGCGTCATTGGGGCTGCGGCCACAGTTCAACAGGCCGCGCCCCTCAATCCAAGCCTCATTGCAGCACCTGAGCAGGAGAGAGTACTCTCGAGCCAACGTGGGTTGGACTCGGTCACTTGGCAAGACAGCTCGCTTATCGGACCCAACAGCTCTTCCTCCTACGATCCCTTGTAATAGTACTAAGCTGGGGGCCGCAAGAACGGAGAAAGGGCATGTTACCTAGTCAGTCCAGCCACACGCACACACGCACCGGCGGCAAACCATGGGGAGCCTCCTCTGCCAATGGCACAAATGGCCGTTGCCCCTCTGGCCGCTCCCTGACCAAGTCAGTGTTGGCTTGGCGTGCTAGGACGGTGTCTGAAACTGAAGGCAGCGCCCCGGACAAAAGCCGCGAAGGTCATTCAGCTTGCGGAAAGTGCACTGGAGCAACACGCAATTTCAATGGTGGCTTGTTCTGGCCATCGGGTGGCATCATCGTCGGGGCTCTAGTAGCAATCTCACAGTCTGCGTGTATGTTCAAGCCTTGCATGAACCAACTCCGCCTGTGGTTAGCTAGCTTAGGGGACTAAGGTTTTTGTTTGCAGTGCAAGCTTTGGAACTGACTGCCACAAGGCAACGGGTAGCAAGTGACTGACGGCAAACCCGACTTACCCGTTTACGTACTTGTGCGACAGAAATGGCCCCTCAAGCTCCTCAACAATTATCAATAATTGCGGAGGCCTTCGAAACAAGATGGTACGATTTTGGGCTTGCATCCGTACATCCCAAGGCTGAGGTTCGAAGGGCCTTGAGCTCTCAAGGTGGGGCCCTAAACTCCCAAGGTCAACGCCTTGAATCGCCGAAGTTGCCACGAAGAAGAAGCCTTGAATCACTTATGAGTCCGCGAAGCTAACTGATGTATGACGCCCGTTCACCATGTAGAAAATGGCAGGATGACGGATTGTGATTTGACCGCCGTGTTTTGGAGCAACGCAGTTTGATGATGTTTGATGGCGCTATCCAATCCTCTGTCCGTTGTGTAAGTCTGGCAGCTTGGGGTCCACCAAGGGCGGGATGGCTGATGCTTGACTTGAGGCGAGCTCGAAAGGCCGTCAGTGCTGGAATGGCAGTCGTGGTTTCATGTCAGTGTAGCCATGTCAGAACAGGTCAAAGTGGAAGATGTGTGTCGGCCAGCCCAGAGGTCATTCTTTGTGAACGCGCTGGTGAGTAGAACGTTTTCTCAGAACTTCTGGATCACTGTTTAAGCCTTTAAGGTACTGGATTTGAGTATCGGCGGTTTGCAGAGTTGACGATTATCGAGTCCGGGACACGGCTTGGATGTGTTGGCTAAAAGACCATCGGAAGCATCTGTCCCAACAACTAAGGCCAGAGACATTTTTGCTCCTGGCCACGTCCACCGTTGTGGCTGTGCATGAGGCAGCCATGCGACATCCAGAAAATCTCGCAATAGAGCGCTCTTTGGAACAGCGTGACGCCTTGGCAGGAGTGGTGTACGAAGAGGTACTCCGTGCTCCAGTTGCTGGCTCAGCTGTCCTGAGAGGAGTAGCATTCCAGAATCATTGCTTGCTGCAAGGTTTTCCAAATGTGTGGATGCTGCAATGAAACGAGTGTCTCTTTTCCTTACGCAGACGACAAAGGACTCCAAAGCATTTCATTGCCGGTGCTAGATGATGGGCGATGCTAGTCGCTATGTTCTTTGCTCGGGCAAGTGTTGACCAGGAGCCTGCGGAAAAAGCTCTGGCACGGCTTCGTCAAACGTGGGCGTTGCAACTGAGATGCATTGTTACACATTTTGTTTTCCTTTCCCGACAGCTGTGCTGCCTCCAAAGCGTGGCAATTCTTTAGGCCCGAGCTTGAAATAACGGCGCGAGCGTGACGATCGCGCATCATCCAGATGTCGGCTTCATTCTCCTTTCTGGGAAGCCGCCGCTATGTGGTGGATGCGGCAGTCTTCTAACTTTAACAAACTGCTCATCGGTTTCACCGTAGCTTCAGGAGAATCTGCAACTCATGAATCTACAGCAGGATCACTGGCACACATCTTTCGTCGAGGCATTTGTTCAGGTGTTTACGGAGTTTGCATCATATCGTTGTTGCCAGCACTGGATCTTTTCAGCACAGGGATGCAAAGACATCGCAGCACACAGAATCTGCCAGCAAGGTGGCAAAGCTGCCCGCCCTGGCATGGATGCCATCTGACTCTCGCTGACTGCTCTTACGAAAAGGCTCCTTTTGACCGATTTCACTGGCAAGAGCTTCCGCTCAGCACATGACCTTCTTGGAAAAGGGCCGTGCCGGCATTGGCCAGTATGTTTCAAGGTCTTCGGCAGCTCTGGTTTGGGACAGCTGGATGTTTACGGCATCCAGGATCAGAAGAATTGTGGCTTGTCTCGGATCCAGGATTCCAAGCTGTGTGCTTCTGACAAAGGAAGCAGTGTTGGCATGTGAGCTGTGAGGGAGACCTGTGGCAAGTGCAGGTCAGACTTTAACATTAGAGGCACTTGACTCAGAGTCCATTTGCGCTGGTAGTCTAACCCTGAAGAGACAGACGGGCTGCATGCCATTCCAGCACATGCGCTGGCAGGCATGCTTCACAGCAGATGTTGTGGCTTGTCCTTTCAGGGCGTAACAGTGGCTGTTTGCCAAGCCAGTGTGGCCCCAAGAGCTGTCCGAAGGTGGAGGCTGGGTCAGCACTAGGTGACTTGAAATGACTTGAAGATCAGGTGCAGGGCGTGCTTTGATAGCAGCTGAGACGTCTGTGACCTGTTTGAGTCCAGTTCCATTTGACAAGCAGGCGGGGATGGCGGGGTGAGCATGCCTATGCCGTTTTGCATCGTTTTTTGCATCAAGGTCAAGAAGCTCCTCCTGCAGGCCGGACTGGCAGTTTTCCCTTCCACAGGGCTTCCGAAAGCTTCTGAACGCCCCGGCATCTTTAAGGTTCGCATTAACGACGCGCGGGAGCTGATCACCGCTACCTACGGCGCTCCTCTGGTAGATGTGATGAACCGCCCCCGCTTTTTGTTCTGCAAAGGCCCGGAGGATCCAGAGAGACAGGTGCAGCTGGGGCGCTTTCAGACGCTTGCAGGGTGGGCACCTGACTCAGCAGGAGCCTGTGCGGTGTGTCTTTCCTTTCCAGAGAAGAGAGGGTAACATGCTAAGGCTCTGTTCAGGGACCTACAATTCCTACAAGCATTCGAGCACTTCATGCGCCCGCAATCGCCCGCAATCGCCTTGACTTGCGTTCAGACCTTGCCATGCCTCAGCGAGGTACTGTGTGGACTTCCGAGTGGATCAGGTGTTGATGTTTTGGGGATCCAAGCTGAGAGGCCTGCAACCATCTTGAGCTGTGAGAAAGGGTGGGCATCCCAGGCCGGCACTTGCCTGCAGCATGGCAGCCGCCCTCAAGGCCAAGCATGTTGACAGAAGCTGCAGACATCCAGTGAGTGCCATGTCAGGGGCGACGATGATGGCTCTCCAGAGTCTTTGCCTCGACAAAGTGCTCGCAATGTTGTTCGTGGCGTTCGTAGCAAGGCCGGTCGACATCAAGGACTTTGTCCGCAGCAGACTGGGGGAGCGACAGCCGCCAGAGGTGCGTTGCACTCCTATGCACAAGCTGACAAGCATTTTCGGAGTTGTTAACTTCAGGTCGGTGATGCCGCAGTTTCCGCAAATGTTGGTCTGGCAAACGCGGCAAGAGTCTGAAGGAACAGTTCACATTTGACAGATAGGAGAAGGTTATTGTTTTGGCAAAGTCAATGAGAGCACTAACCACCTTCGCGGGCAAACATTTTTCCGATTTAGCTGCCACCGCAGGTTGAAGAGCCTGCAGATTGATTTTGCATGCCTGCAATTCCGCAGCCATCTCGCCAAGCATTGCGGGGTGGAGTACTTGGGGCTGGGTGGCAAGCATGGGTCTTTGCGGAGGCCCGCTCAAGGGATTTGCGTGCGAGACAGTCGCCTAATCATACATGCAGACCTTCATCTATGCTTGCCTTTGATGCCTTTGCTAGTCTGCTGATCCTGCGCTGCTTCTTTTCAGTCTTGAAGTGCTGTAATCGAAACAAGGCGGCGTTGCACTTGCAGCTGAGTTTTGTGTCGCATCGCTGCAGGGAAAGCGGCTGCTGCAGAACAAAGCCCACCGCCAAAGAAAAGAGATTCCAGCGCCATCAAGAAGGAAGTGAAGGAGTTGCACTCTGTGCATTTGTTGCCGCTTGACACTGTCTCCCTGTGCTGCTGTTGCATGGTATTCACAACTTCCATGCATGCATGGCAGCATATGGCAGCCTTTGTGGACAGGATGGTGGTATCGGATATGCTCAGTTCATCATTGAGAACACGGGCAAGATCACAGAGCATTACCAGATGGCGCGGCCGCTTCTTGCTGGAGTGCGCTTTCAGAAGCTGTGGCAATCAATGCGTTGCAGGACAAGAAGAAGCTGGGGGAGGGTTCCTATGGCTCAGTCACCAAGGCTACCAACATCTCCACCAAGGCAGGTTGGCCCCAGCAACGACACACCAAGATATAATTGGTCTGACGAGGCCATCAGAGCGGTCAAGACAATATCCAAGACTCAGATGAAAAACATAGAGCGGTTCAAGCAGGCCTTGGTTGAGATTGCCCAAAGGTAGGTTGCTGATGCAGCTATGATAGGAGATTGCCATCATGAAAATGATGGACCATCCCAACATCATTAAGCTGTACGAGTCCTTTGAGGATATCAGGCTTGGGAAGTGGGTCCTTGTGCGTCGGATATTTGCCAAGTTTGCCGCTTGAAGGCCGCTTGGCTTCCTGACTGCTTTCAGGAACATCTACCTCGTTATGGAGCTGTGTGCTGGTGGTGAGCTCTTCGACCGAATCATTGAATCTGGTCACTTCTCTGAGGCTCCGCTAGCAAGTTCCGAGTTCTTTGCCACATTGCCACGCAGGTATCATGTATAGTCATTCCTTCACGACCGCTTTGCAGGTCCAAGCGGCCATCTTGATGCAGCAGATCATCCGCAGTGACCTGAGTCTTCCCAGTCCGGTCGTTTCTCAGCCTGAGCGGACGGCCACTTTGCCAATACTTCCAGGTGCCATCTACTACATGCATGAGAACCACATTTGCCATCGTGACCTGAAGCCTGAGAATTTTCTCTTCATGACCAAGGACACAAAGCTCAGCCATACCCCTCCGCGTTGACTAAGAGCTGCCTTGCCTCCCCGGGAATAATGCAACCTGTGGCAGGATCCCATCGAGAAGAATTTCCTAAAAATCATCGACTTTGGGCTGTCCTGTAAGTTCAGTCCAGAACAGGCGCCTTACAACACCTTTGTGAGTAAGCTACCCTTCACACTCGGGATTGTGAGGCGCTCACCACTAAAGCTGGGACGCCGTACTACGTTGCACCCCAGGCTGAAGCCCAAGCCTGCTGTCTGTTTGAACTGGGCCAGCATACCTCACTCACAGGTCCTAGCTGGCAAATACGACCAGCAGTGCGACATTTGGAGCTGCGGTGTGATCATGTATGTGCCTTGACAGTATTAGGGAAAGCTGGCCGGGGTACCTTGCAAGTAAGTCCGCTTCCGGCCAAACTCATAGCAGGTGCTGCTGTGCGGATATCCGCCATTTTTTGGAGATACCGATGCAGACGTACTAGCCAAGGTCTTCACCCCGGATAGGAAGCAGCAAAATCTTCTGGTCCAACCCTCGTTTGTGTAATCAGGTCCGGCTCGGAAATTTCAACTTCAACCCAGCAGACTGGAAGAACGTGTCACATCCTCAGGGTGCGAAGCAGACATTTGTAATTTGTACTGGGTAAGTTATGACAATGCCCTGTCTCAATTTGCACACCGGTCAGGTCTGACGACGCGAAGAACTTGATCCGCTGGATGCTGAAGATGAATCCTCGAGACCGATATACCGCTGAGCCGCTTGGTGAAACAGCTGCCAAAGGAATTTGCACACGTGCTCCGGGAGCATCCTGAAGAAAGGGACAACTGTGTCGTTTTTTGTTTTGAGGGTCGGGTTGAGCCGGCTGCGGATGCCTGAACTTGAATCACAACCTAGTTTGGACAAATAGGCACAGCATGTATCTACTATTCCAGGCAAGCACTCAATCACGAGTGGATCAAGAATAAAGCGCCAAGAGCTCAAGCAGTGTCCGCGCCTCAATGCTGGAACATGCAAAGTTGCCCTCTCTTTGACATGTGATATCGGTCAGCTGCCAACAGCCCTTGAGTGCATCGTGAGTGTGTAAATATGCGTTATGGGTATACGGTCACTCTTGACCGCTCGCCACCGCGAGCTGTCCGAGGACGTAAAGGCTGCAGCTGGCCTCAGTAACCCTCAGCAACTCAAGCAGCCAAGCAGCCTCTCCTCGTGCCTGTTGCCGACGTACGGCGCACAGCAGTTCAAAGCAGAACGCGCAGTCACGCATGGATGGCCCGGTGCCTGGCTCCCTGTGTTTTCCGAAGCCGCGGACAGATGCGGACGGCGTTCTGCCTCTAACCTGTTGACCATGAAAAGTGCAAGTATCTCCTTGCAGTCCAAATCAGCGGTGGGATCTAGAGTGGGTGAGGGACGGCACGTGCGCGTGATCAGCATTTGCATCAGCAAGGTTCAGTGAAGCATGACTCTCCAACACATCCCCGTACGCTGGGCAGCTGTGTGATGCAAGACTGATAATCTGGAGGCCTTTGCGATCGAATTTCGTGGACAACCTGCGGGGGTTCCAATCCCAGAACAAGCTCAAGAAGGTGCAGCATAGTCAGACTGGCATTGCTTTGAGAGGCATGTTGGAGTCGCGTGACTGTTCCGTAGTCATTGTCCCGCGTCGTTTGCCTTTTGATTCTCACCTACCATAATCACCTGAAAAATCCCTTCCCCCCTAATATTGAACGACGTCCCCTTCCCCCCGGAAACAACAGAAAATCCGCGGCCCGAAGAATTGCTAATTTCGTTAGGAGATATTGAAAGAATTACATAGGGCTGCCTGCAAATCCTTTCGAACTCTATGGAAAATCAACATTAGGCAGTCAATCAAATATATTACTTGATGATGGAGTATTCAAGCAGCTAATAAATCAATTGAACAACTAATTGATAATTCCAGAACCCACCCTCAATTCATGATGAGGTGAACCCTTTTTTAAGTTGTCTTGCCCTTTTAAAATGCTCCTCCGGATTTTTAGGCCCCTGAATTTACTTTACTCTCTAATATCAGAGGGATGGAATATTACGCGGGGGATTGGTGCAGTTGCTGGTGGTTGATGTTCTTTCATGTTTTTTGGGCGCGGCTGGTAGGCTGCATTCTTGACTCGGATGAGTTAGACGGGTAGCCTGGAGGTTGCTCTGGTTTGCCGTGCTGGTGTCAACTCCTGTGAATATGCCGTTGAGATTTACAGGGGTCTGGATGAAGGGCTCATGCCTGCGATCTCTCTGACACAGCTCAGTCTCAATCTTCGAACACCTCCCAGAAAGAAGCTTATTCAGGACAGTAAAATTCCCCCGCGCCTCTTGGTTTAGTCTTGGCCGGTCCCTCAAGTTCTTGTCCTTTTCAGAAAAGGCCTTCACCGATAACCAGAGGAAAATTACCGACAAGGACTGTTATCATAAGTAGTTCGATCAGAGTGTTTTTCCATTCCAGGTGATGATTTTTAACCGATAACGCTACCGATGACGCTACCGATAACACGTTTGAGAACTAAAGACCACTTGGCAGCCCATGGCCCCTGCCAAGGCTGTACAGATGCGACATAACTCAACCGCGTGTAACACTCAATCAGTACCTGCCCACAGCTACAGTTCACTTTCGCAGCATGTGCTGAACCTCTTGGATATGTCCCTGAAGAGCACAGCCTCAGTCATTCTATAACATTATGTTACGGAAACCAAGCTTGGGAACGCGGTTCTTTTACTGCCCCAATTTCAGCGTATTTCAACAATCAGCGAGTTGGTTTTCTGAGTTCGTACCACATCCTGCCAACCTGAGAGTTTTCGAAAAAGGACTAAGCCTAACCATCTTCCGCCCCTCCCTGCTACTGCTGGCAGCAGCGCTGGTGGGGGCGGGGAAGGTGGCGGCGCTGTCAAGTATGAGAGGCAAACAGGTCTGGTATTGCCAGTTCTGACCTCATGTTGACACCTTGGGCTACTTCCGCAACTGTAAGCTTTGTAGCGGGAAAAATCAAGAAGGCACATGCGCAAGATAGAAAGCACAAGGAAGGGCTCTCATTGGCCATACTTTGGTAACATCAGGGGCAGGGCCAAAGGAAGCGGAAAAGACAAGCGAAAGAACTTATTCCGCGAGAAGTTTAAGTGGAATCAAGGATGTCCTTCATTTCCTAGATTTTTCGTTTCAAATAAAAAGGTAATCAATCGTGCCATGAATATCAAAGAATCCAACTAATCCAGCTGTAGTCTACTGGTTTGCAACAGGGGACACTATGTCTTAGATTTAGTTGGTCCTTTATAGGTTTTCCTTTGTTGCCCAAGTTTCTTTTTTTGTGATCACATCTTTGGCGCGGGCCGCAAATAGCTGAAAATCCGCCAACCTCGGGGGCCTGTCGGATGGCCCGAGGAGACGGAGAGGGTCAAAACCCTCTTGTTTTCCCCCTCACGGCCTATCCCAAGGTGCTCCAATTGGCGGCGTCTTCATTGGCCCCTTAGAAGTAGTGTTTGCACTTTTCAATGAAATCTTCCGAGATTTTGCGTTGTTTTGCAGGAGTTTTTGACTGTTTTTGTTTCGAGCTGAACATGCTGCTGATCAAGACGTTAAGGTAGCCTAGGCACTAGACGTGTAGGTGTTTTGCTATCTATTTTTTCGCGGCAGGTGGTGGCGCTGGTGGTGCCGGTCAGGGTGGCGCCGGTGGCGATGGTGATGGTGATGGCGGTGGCGATGGTGATGGTGGTGGTGGCGGCGGCGGCTGCGGGGGTGGTGGTGGTGGTGGTGGTGATGGTGGTGACGGTGGTGATGGTGGCGGTAGTGGCGGTGAGGGTAGTGAGGTCGCGGTTGTGGTTCTGGCGATGGAGGTGGAGGTTGTAGGTGGCTGCGTGGGTTATCGTGGGTTATGGTGGTTGTTGTGCTCGTGGTGGGCGTGGTCGTCATGGTGGTGGCGGTCGAGGTTTGCACGCGTGGTTGCTGCGGTTCCGGCTTGAAAGCGCTTCCGATGCAGGGGCGGTTCGCGCGTATCATTTGTTGTCCTGCAGCTCGTTCCCTAACTTTCCTGGAGTTATGTCGGTCAGCTATGTGATTGATGTGATTTCTTTTGTTCTACTTTCTGGTGTTTCTATTTGGGCTGTTCCTCCTCTTGGTGCTTTCAGTGCTTCCACCGCACCTGCAGTGCATCTTCTTGTTGCCATCCAGCGCCTGCGGCAGGCGGCCTTGCATATTATTGCTGGTCAGCTGAACGAGGAGCGTCCGGTCAAAAGCCCTCAAACACTAGCAGTCACTAGCAACCGGAGGCACGAGGGGCACCAACACTCATCCTCACTTCACAGAGCTGTTCCAGCGATGCGCTAGCAGGACCAGATTAAGAGCCTGCGGGAAGTTTTCACAAGCTTGGACAAGAACGGCGACGGGTTGTTGACGCACCTGGGCCAAGAGTTATGGCTCCAGCAGCTTGCAGCAGCTTGCGGCAGCTTGCAGCAGCTTGTAGAGCTGGCGTGGACCGAGGCACGCAGAGTTGAAGGATGGTCTAGCAAAAGCCGGACTGAAAGATGTTCCTCCAGATCTGGCAGCCATTCTGGATGGCCACCTGGGCTGCAATAGCAAGTCCGTGTCACTGCGTCATATTGCGCCAGCAGCTCAGAGTCTCGAGCATTAGCGGCCCGTCGATAGGAAGCCATTTCATTCAAACAACAGTTTAACGTGCAAAACAGGTCTGCATAATTTTTCTGGAGCCAGTTTTGTTTGCATTCAAGGTGTTGATGCTGACGGAAGTGGAGTCATTGACTACACCGAGTTCCTGGCAGCAACACTTGATAGGCAACTATGATGCATACATTGTTTGTGATGTTGGGCAAAGTATCTTCTCCATCCGCACTTTTGCCTGCCGTTGCACTGTGACCTGCAGGCAACAGTACATGAAGGAGGATGTGTGCTGGGCAGCCTTCCGTGTGTTCGACAGAAATGGAGATGGACATATCTCCAAAGACGAGCTCAAGCAGGCGAGACATGCTTTTGGACGACCTGCTGTTGCTTTGTTACGTCAGGTGTGGCAGACGTTACGTTGGGAAACCATTTGTTGAACTTTGGGTTGGGTGTCTGGATAGGAGCTGTCAGATAAATAGCTGCAGACTCTGCGCTGTTTCAGACTCATCCCAGCCCAAAACTTAATTGCATTTTTTGCAGGTGCTGAGCAACAGCGAAGTAGAAGATGCACTGGGTGCCAAAGCCATTGCCGAATTAATGATGGAGGTGGATAGTTTCTTGGCAATACCCTGGCAGTTGCTACAGGCCTACAACCAGCCCAATCTGCTTACTTACATCATCTTACATCAAAGCTGCGCCAAAACCGTTTGGCGAGCGAGCGTCTACCAACCCGCTCATGCTGAGGTAATGGCGATGGCATCATAGACTTTGAGGAGTTTATGGCAATGATGAAAGGTTCAGGTGGAGGCAGGACGTGCTTTCATGGTTTAGGCGTATGCTTGTCGAAAGCCACTTCCATCCGGCAAAGGACCAAGCCCGTGAAGCCCATGATGAGGGCGAAGCGGAGCGTCCTGTCCAAGGAGACGGGGCTTTTTCTCTTTGAAAATGCGTTGAACCATCGACGAAGGTCGGCACTTTTTCATCTTGTCTTTGCGCAGCAGCCATAGTGCTGGCGATTGAAGCCAGATAAATGCCCTGTGCAAGAGCCTCCAAAGCACTGCCAACATTTTGAAAAGCCCAGGCCACAAGCTTGCTCTGTCAGAAGCGCTCTTGCACATGGACCTATCGTAACAGCAAAGGCAGCAGATAAGGCTCGAGGTTTCTGAGACGCAGTTCTGGTGAGATCTTTTATGATAGCAGTTTGCCCTGATTTCTTGAGACTACCCTGGCCTCTTGTCAAAAGCATGTGCTGCGTATGGCTGCCAGCACCACCACCCGGGCACCCGGGTTTGTGCAGAAATGAATATCTTTGGTTTGGGACGCTCTCACCTGGCATATCCAAGATAAAGCGTTCCGCCCATCTTGATATATCCTGATACTCAGGACATCAGCTTGGCCATGGCACTTGCAGTCCGCGCAATGCAAAGTCTGTATCTGTGACGTGTGCCTAAGGGATTGTTTCGATGCAGAGACCATGGTCAGCTGTTTGACATACACCCGAAGCGGTGTGTGCTGTGTTCATCTACGTCTCAGCGCAGGTAAGCGGCTTGTCCCCACGGGATTCTGTGGACAAGGTCTGCCATTCCGGCAAATGAGCTGAAGTGTGCGGTGATGCAAAACTTCGTCACGGATTCTACAGTTCGATTTGCGTCACATCGCTTTCAGCTTGGACACCACCTCTCACCCAGTGACAATTCAAGAACAAGAACGCCTTGCAGGAACTGAAAAAAACACGAGTACTTTTCCGAAGTCCTTTGCGTACGATGTAGAGGTCTTTGTTGGAATCCTCTGCTAAGGCGGCGGTCTCCTTTTTGCTCAAGCAGCGCGAGGCCATCCTGGGACAGGCCAGCTTTGAAACCAGCGTGAATCTTTTTTGTCAAAATTTGACGTAGAGGAACGTCTACCGCAAGAGCAGAGGACGCAGGTGAAGCTCTGCCTGTGAAACCTCTTGTGGACTCATGGGGTGCTTCACAGGGCGCCACCTCTCCCGCATCCTTGCTGCGTGCCATGGACACTTTGCTCAGTCCTCAGCCAACGAGCTCTACAAGAAAGGCTCTAAGGCTTTTCCAAGTCAGTGAGGATCTGACATCAGCGGCAGATTTGCGAGTTAGCTTGATTGCATGTGCATTTGCCAGTATGAAGCCGCATGGAAGTGTGCGGAAGGTGATGCTCCGAGAGTGGCAACAATCTACTTTGATGCGGTCTAACTGACGTTGTGACCCATGCTGTATTGTCTCGCTATTCTTTAACGTGGAGAGTGCTTGTTTTTCTCCGCTGAGTTCGTCCTTCATGCACCCGAGCGATGGGTATCTCACGCCCCCCTCGCGTGTAATACAATCACAAGTTGTGGAACTTCACTTATTGACTACAGTCCGCGATGTGTTGACTTGTAGGCACTATCAACAGGCCGTATCATCAACCAGTTTGCGCGTCCACATAATGCTAGTGATAAACCAATTGCTATTCATGCTCAGGCACGAAGCGCTGTCGCATGATGCGGGGTTTTCCATGCCGGGTGACTTTCAACCTGGGCCTGCACGCTAAGGCTCTTAAAGCTACTCCTTGAAACTGACGAGGACACAGCAGTTCGTTCAACGTTTGCACTTGACCCAGCTCCATACACAGCCTACTTGAACCTCTGCAGGACGATGTTCGTCTGACCGAAGTGCTAGAGGGTGGCGTGAGATGCAGAGTGGAAGATTGCGAAGGCTCTAGCGCTACAACTGCTGTCAATGCAGTTGTTGGACTTGTCGACTTGTTATTAGGAGCTAGTATTAAATTTACGAATTACAACGATCCGCAGCGGCATGTTGTCGCCTGAGCGTGTTCACAAGAAACGAGCAGTGTTCTTTAGCTGCACCAGGCTATACTGCCAGTAATACACTGACACCACCAAATATGTCCGCCACTACCAGAACCACTCGCAGCCGCACCACCATGGCCGCCCTCACCACTGGCCGCAGGCCTGGCCACCCCTATCCGAAACCCTGATGATGTTCGAGATCCTGAGAAGGCGTCAAAAAAGTGGAGTTCTGGTTGCACTGCTTACATTCCACTAGTACTATTCTATTCCATCGCAGACGGTCGACAGGCCTGCCGAATCAATGTGCCACCGGGGGCCATGTGGAGCAGAGGCGAACAGTCCAGAGCGAATGTAGCCACCTTCCCGAAGGTGAAACACGCATGGGCAAACAAACATCCAAAGCAATCCCATTCCGTCAACAACGCGAGTGCCCTCAATTTGTTTGAAGGACATAAAGGGCGTTTGTGCTGAGACCTTGCAGTCCGCTTCCCCCTGGCCATGCGGCTTGGACCGAAACCCTCACGCCACCAGGAGCAGCCATTCTTCTGGTTACAGAGTTTGTGACTTCTTGTCCTCCTCGCCCTGCACTTTGGACCGGGCCTGCTCTTCTCTGCTAGCTCTCGGTTGCGCACAGTCAGCGGCTACCCCCACATGGCCATGGCATCAGAGCTCTGTCGGCACGACTCCATGTTCAAGGAACCGCGGAACCCCCTGTTGCCGATCACTTGCAGGGCCCGAAGCATGATTAAAGGTGTGGGCGCTATGGTGTCTGAACTTTTTGCAGGGCGCCAGGGAACCTAGCAAAGGCATCCCAACACAGTGCCGGCTAGTACTGTCAAGCGTGGTATTCCTGCTGCACATGCCACTGCACCCAGGCTCAGTCGGCACGACCCCATGCTCCACCAGCAGAGGTGGCCCCCGTCACACTTGATCTGAATGCTCTTACACTTGCCCTGACTTGAGCTTCGGCCCTCCTTTCACAGCCTTCAACAAAGAATGGAACTGCAAGTAGTGCACGCGTGCCAAGAGGAAACCAATGCATTTATTCAGGAAATGGGTCAGGCAGGCCAGCGGGGAAAATTGCACATTTGGAGTCGTGGTGCTCACCAGCACGAGTATCGGAGCTGCTACGACTACTATTCCTCCTCCTTCCTACTACTGCTGCTACTACTACTACTACTACCACCACCAGTACTGCCTTCTCCTACTACTACTACTACTATTATCATCATTATTATTATTACTACTACTACTACTATCCCCTCCCCCTCCCCCCCCCTCCCCCCCTACCAAGTATGTTTGCTTAAATGGCCAACATATACCCAATATATACATGTGGGGGAGCCGGCATTAGACAACAGTAAGCAACATGACAACGAAATGCTCCCCACGCAGGGTGCTCTTTAGTTCTCCAAGGCCTGCCTTACAAGCCTTACCTGGACCATGGCTCCAAGAGATGCCAACGTGCACACACTGTCATCAAAGATTTCGGTGGTACAGAAAAAATGCGGGCCAAAATGGCGGTCCCACGGATCCACATTGGCTTGCATCCCGAAAAGGCCAAGACAAGCTCCATGATCTTGTTCAGTTGAAGCAGTTGAAGGGAGGCATTAAGTTTGGGGGAAATATATTAGTTGAGGTCGGTTTATGCACAATTATCCCCCCCGCTCCTCCCCCCGAAGCTCTGGTAGTGAAAATATCAGCCAACATAGTTGGTAGGGGGAGCGCCTACTACTACTACTACTACTACGACAACAACAACAACTACTACTACGACAACAACAACAACAACTACTACTACTACGACAACAACAACAACAACTACTACTACTACGACCACGACAACAACAACAACAACTACTACTACTACTACCACCACTACTGCTGCCGCTGTACGACGACAACGACGACGACGACAACGACGCCGACGACGACGACGACTACTACTACGACTACTACTACTACTACTGCTACTACTACTACTATTACTACTATACTTATACTACTACTACTACTACTACTACCACCTACTACCTACTAACTAAGTAACTAACTAAGTAACTAACTAACTAACTAACTAACTAATAACTAACTAACTAACTAACTAACTAACTAACTACTACTAACTAACTACTACTAACTACTACCAGCTGCTACGACTACTACGACGACTACTACTACTACTACTACTACTACAACTACTACTACTACTACCACTACTACTACTACCAGTACTGCCTCCTACTACGACGACGACTCCTCCTCCTACTACTACTACTACTACTACTACTCCTCCTGCTGCTGCTGTACTTTGGCAACGCTCGCTTCCCCTCCTCTTCGTCCTGTCCGGAAGGCAAACCCTGACGTAGACTCGAAGACGACGAGATGACACGATACCCTTCACCCAAAGACAGACCTATCAACAGCCGGTCAGGTGGTGGTTGGCTTAGAACACTCTTAGAACCCTGTTGAATGCTTGCCACACAAGCTCTGGGGTTGCGCAACAAAAGAGGATTGCTATGTTTGAAGTGCATGCCCAAAGCCGAAGCTATGCGGGACTCCAATCCCACTGCCATTTGCATTTGTGAAACATTTTGTTTGAGGCAATCTTTGGCAATCCAGAATGCAAAGCCCGTCAAAGCATGTCAAAGCAAATAAATGCCTTATCGCGTCTTCATGCCTGTCCCCTTGGCCACAGGTTTCCTGCGGGAGCGTGGCAGACTTGCCGCTTACCTAATCATGTTTGAGGATCCCAACTTGCCATGTCAGTTTCCCCGCAAAGCAGGATGTGCTGGCTCGCTTGTGGAAGGTTGGCCAGCGAATTTGTCTTGCTTCTCATGCTTGAACAGACAGAATGACAGGCGCATTCCATGTATGACCTTGTCTTGCGCGAGCTCAGTGCTATGTTGACAAATGGCAGGACAGGCTTCGTGTCATGGCGTTCTCAAGAGGTCGTTGTATCCCATGTAACATGCCAGGAGAGACTCCCGCACTGATGCCCCCATCCTGGCACAGATGGTTGAAGCATTGAGGTGACAGTTGCCTTTCAACCTGAAACATTTTGAAGTGCGGCGTGTCTTGCTTTGGGTGCGTGTTAAAAGGAGTGCGCGGCGAGCGCCCCATGGAGCCGACCTGCTCCGCGAGTGCCCTCGCGAAGTGAAGCATGAGCAGCTGCGCCAAGCTTTTTGTTTTGAGATTTTCAAGCTTGCTGCAGGTATGTGCCACAGCTCCTGTTGATAGATGCTGAAGCAGTTCTTCCCGCATGACTCTCAAAACAAAATGGCAAGGCACTGGCCCAGTTTGCTTGTCTCTGGCAGGTGTTTGTGACAACAAGCCGAGAGCGAGAGGTCCATCACAGATTGCTGTCGGTCTGGCAGTGAGAATCTGATCCGCATCACGAATTTGTGCGCAGATGCCATTGGAAGCAGATGAAGTTCTGGAACTGCTCCAAGGCTCTTGCAAAATTCTGTGATGAACTTCCCACTGGCTGTTAAGAGTTGTTGAGGACACGACTTCCTTGTGCTCACCTTTCTTGAGGACCTTGTTGAGAAGAACCAGGCGCTGCATGGGGATGCGGATAGCTTCGAGCCTTCAGCCATGCCAGTCCAAGACCATCAGTGCCAACCCCATCCCCACTGCAAAAGGAAGTTCTCTCCATAATTTTTCTCCGGTTTTCAGGACAGGAACGAAAACGAGCTAACATGCCAATGCGAGGGATGCCGAATTAAAGCAAGCACACAGGCTGAGCCCCGGCACTGTGCAAAGCTGGGCCTAGCATACGTGGCGAAGGTAGAGGAGGCACAGTTTCATGACTGTCTTGAAGCACTTGCATAGTCAGCGATCTGAGGAGCTCTCTCTGCCTGGAGCACAACGCATGACACCGACACGAACAAAGCTTTTAAGGCTGGATTTTTTGGTGTTCAGGGTTGCAGCAATTCAAGGCCTGTGAGGGTCTGTTTGCACTCGTCGGCTAAGCGGCACAACTTGCCCTGAAATCCGCTGCAGACTTGCTTGAGCAATTGAACCTGAAACTTCGATGTTGACATATGCTGCCCGCGGAGTCCATATTCATTCATGGTACGCTTGTGCTTTACAGATGTTGCGGATCCAGGTCAAGTTGTCAGTGGGTTTGCTTGTGATTTGGATTTCTCCGGCCGGCAGGTTTTTGGAGGAGGCGGCTGGTGTTAATGCGGAGCTACTGCCCAGACTCGAAGCCCTGCAGCTGCACGAGGACACGGTGCTTGCATGGGACCAGCCAATTCAATCGCCGAAGCCCAGCCTTTTTTGAATCATATTGAATCAGCAATTTCAAATTTGTTGGTGAAGGTACTTGGCTTCGCGCTATTGATTTTTCCACAGCTAGAGATCGCACTGCCCGCGTCCGTTTTTTTTTTTTTTTTTTTT
>CAJNIZ010004446.1:0-54518 GCA_905231905.1 Symbiodinium pilosum | reverse complement strand
TTTTTTTTTTTTTTTTTTTTTTTTTTTTTTTTTTCTGTCAATGACTTCACCAAAGTATATAAGCGCTCATATGGGGGTTCCTCAAACACCCCTGTCTAGACTTGATCTGCACAGCAATTCATGGCCTTTTGAACATGCACAAAATACAGCGCGCGCGAAAGGAGCGCGAAATCTATGCAAAGGGGCTCGCAAATGGTTTCGCTGTGGTCCTGCAATGTCCAACTCATTCCTCGCAATGCTGGCCGCAAAACAAGATTTGCTATTATGCCTGTGGAGACATGAGTATTTCGTTGATAGAGCATGATCACTTGCCAAATTTTGATTTTATGGTGTTTTCGAAAGGGAGCGAAACGGCCGCGAGACGGCGCACGAACGACCATGTGCGGGAAAGGAATATTGCCCTTAGTTCACCTGAGTTTGCGTGGGCTGATCCAACATGATCCAACACACCAGATATACGATGGCCAGTCTGCCGTGCATCGTCAGAATCGCCTCGGTCGTGGCTCGCGGCTCGCACCTAGAAATCTTCTTCCTCCGCCGCCAAAGAGTCTTTGCGCTGCAAAAACGTAGGCCCCAATGTTTGGGGAGGCAGGCTTTGCCTGCAAGTCGTGCCCCCGACGTGAAGGTCCCTTGAGCAGGTCACAAACCTGAGTTGACCGTTCACTGCCAGGCATGCGAGCGACACACACTCATGAGCTCTTGGCTATACAAATGATGTACGTTTTAGACCGTAGAGTATCCAGGTCACGAGGCTTAAGCTTTAGGGCTTTCCCACCATCCTCTGTATGGTACGTGGGTTTGTCATTGTCGAACAGCACAGTCCTGTACTGACCCTGCAGAATCGTTTGAATATGGTTTGTCGTAGGTTATGGCACTGACTTAAAACAGGGCACGCTCAACGTCTATGCTTCGTCCCCTCAAGTATGAAAGTGCAACGTTCCATTGGGGGCCAGCTTGCCAAAACATGTTCATCCCCTACTTCCGCCTGTTATCAAAGCGTGGGATCTGCAAGTCTTCAGGCGCATACAAGGCGTTGGATGAAATTCGTTGTTGCTGAGTCAAGCGCTGCCGAATTTGGTATAGGCCACATGTGTCCATGATCCGTTAGTTGTGCAAGACTAGAGCACTCCCTATGTAGACAAGCTTCCCAAGTTCCCACCTTATCGGCGTGTAGGAACTGCAAAATATCCAAAGCCTCAAGCTGTTCGCCCCGCAACTGCCAGGCAGCTATGATGCGTTGCCACTCAAAAGTCTGCCACAATGTGACAACGATCCTGAATGAAGAGCCGCATAAGCAGCCAGTGCTGTGCTTTGCTGTGCTTTGTGTGTGGTCACGCTCGATAGCAATGCATGCATGCAAAAAATGAATGGCACTAAGTACTGGGATTTTTCAGGTGCAGTGATAGCAAGGTATTCCGGCCTGAAGAACGCAGAGACTCTACAGGTCCTGGAGCCTGTCTACCGTGTTGGCCAGCGGAATGCATCCCATCTTCGCGGGAAAAAGGGTTGCTGCAACCAAGTGTGTGCAAGTCGAGCAAGCGTTTCTGCTTAGCCTTAGCCTGCCCAGGAGCTGGTAGGACTGTTGAGACTCTTGGGTACGATTCTGAATCTGCAGTTCTAGAGTAGCTCTAAAGTGACTGGCGCCGCCTCCGCTGATGTCGTGTGTGAGGCGTCTCATTGGGTGAAATTTCGAGGACACGTGCGGGTGAAGTGTGAGCGCCAGGATGCCCCTTGTATGTCAGGGGCTCTTCGGGGTCCTTGGCGTAGTTTTTGTGGGCTGCGACCCATTGAAGGCGCGGGAAGCTGCCATCCACTAATGGTTCCAGCTTTCTACTTTCTCCTTGACCTGGGGACTGGTCACGCTTTCCTTCACTTGCTGTAGCAGCGAGTCGGCTCCTTCTTGCTCTCCCGCCAATGGTTGCCCAGGAGGTACAGGGAGTGGACCTTGCTCCATTCGTCCGCAGGTGCTACCTGAGGTTTTCTCACTATCATTGGCGTGTCGTGCTGGATAACCTCAAATATTGTCTTCCTCTTTGAGCATCAACCGCCCAATTGCTTGAATGGCCCCTTGAAGGTCCTTCTCCGCTGACTCCACTCAATGATGCCTTATGTTGCTTTGCTGAGATCGACCATCTTTTCGCTCTTGGCTGTGTGCGCATCTCTTTCCTGGCCTCTCCGGCCTTTGGCTCCTTGCGCGTGGCTGCTCCGTCCGCCTCCATTGGTGGATCCTTCCTTGTTACCTAATGGCCTCCGACGCCTGGGAATTGCTGATCGGTGCTATGAACCCCGAACAGACCTGCTAGCACGGCTTGACTTGGCGGCTTCGGGGAAGCTTGCTTGTGCAGTAATGTGGCATGCCTTGTGGTGCGCCTTGGCTTGAGTTTTAAATGGCGCCAGCAGCAAGGATTACAGAAAACGTGGCAGTTTCTGGCGAGCGGTACGATGCTGCTTCGTGGCATGCTTAAATATGCCTACTTACATGGGTGTGCTGCGCTTTGACTCCGCAGGCGGGGCAATGATTGGGACAACTCAACTTTCTGCCAGCGGTTTGGCCGCCCCTTGTTCAAGGACTGCGATGGTGTCAGAAAGCTAAAATGCGCACGCTGGCCCGGCTGCAGTGTTGTATGTCAGCCGTCGATGCAGGCGTCCCCTGAGCAGGATTGATCGATTCAGCGCAGGCTCCGAAGTTTTCAGCTCAATGTGCAATATGGGGCAAACTTTTTTGATTAACATGTGCCATGCACGCCGGCCAACCACTGAGGCGTTTCATGCAATGCCAACACTGACTTTGGCTCCAGCCTCGGGCTTGAGCTGGTGGCTACGGCCGCGCCGGTGGAAAGCCCCGCGTATCCCGCATGAACCCTAAGCCCCCAACTAGTGTAGATCAGACTTCAGGTCGTACGTGTTTTTTTGAAATCCGAGCGGCTGCAGAGAAGAGCCTCCATCTTCCCCTGTGCCTAGACATGGTTGGAATGAAAGTAAGCAACGTTGAAAAAGGTGAAGCAAAAGTGGGGAACATGCTAAGCGAGCCAGAGCCAATCAAGAAACAAATAATTCTGAACAGCGGATGTGAAACAAAAGGTGGAAAAGGTAAGACCAAGCAAAACATCGACGTTCTATCTCTTCCAGCTACCTCTCATTTATGTTTTTAACCTTTAACTCCATGTGTTGACATAAAAATGTACCACATACACTTTCATAAAGCTAGCTGCCAGCGGACAGATGCTCTAACATGCCACATGACGTTGTGAACAGGAGCAAAGGGAAGGCATGCGGTTGGGTTACTATTTGAAGGAACGAGTCATCGTATGTGGACGTGAGGGTCGTCATCGAGAAGCCTTGCGTTGCCCTGAATTGTTAAGCTCAGGCGGTGTGAAATTGATGTTTCGCAACTGGTAAATGCTGTGTTGCTTCTGCTTTAGGCGCATCTTGGTGTTGGATTTGAACGATCTCATGCGGGCAGAAGTCTATTGTCGGCTGGTCATGGCAAGTTGCACAGCTTCTTTTCTGGAGTTTGTTCTGGATGATTTGTGACTCTTGGTGACTTGCATGAGGCCAAAGAGCTACACGCTGGAGTGAAGGCGACGTGCATTCTAGATAAGTCTTTGCAGGGTTCAGGTCCTGGCCATGCCCGCTACTCAAAAGAGTCATACGATTCCTTCAGCACCTAATGAGAAATCAACGTCATTGGGCTCAGGGGGAAGAATGGTTGCAATGCTGAAGCTGAGAGTCTTAGAGAAATTAACGAAAGTGCACCAGAAGTGGAGCCTTCAGCTTATATTGATCCGACTCAACACGGGGAAGCTTACCAGGTCTATACATAGTGGGGATTGACTGAGCTGGCGCAGGATGAAGTGTCGGTCTTCAGCGTTGATCTGCCATCTTGGGCGCGTGGAGTAGTTTTTGGGCACCGCTGGCGAACGTAGATGGGAAATGTAGGGATCAGGCTGCACAACTTTGCTGCACGATCACGCCAGGCCAAAGAAGCCCACTCCTGGTGACAAAGTGCTTGATGGCTTTCATGAGGACTGCGGCTTGAAAGACAGTTTGCCGATAAGTCCCTCGCCCTGTGAGGACCCAGCAATGCTAGCACTTCGCCTAGACACTTATGAGCCTCAGCATTCAATTTTGACGCTTGACCTTTGAGAGAGTTAAGGCCAAAGACCCTGCTGAAGCAGCGCGCCCTCTGATGCTGTTGCTGCAAATCTTGCCTGGAACACAGGAAGTTGGCAATTCTGGTCGACTTGGAACCACAAAGCCGGAAATTGCCATCAGAAAATGATGAGCTCCGTTTACATTGAGAGCAGCTTAACTTTTCGGCGAGATGCAAGCTGGCCTGTTTGTAGCAGTTTTCATTGCCTGAATTGGTTGAAGTGGTTTGGCAGTAGCCGCCTTGAGGTTGGAAGCCCATGAGGGAGCAGCTGCGACGCCGGAGGATCACAAGAAGGCAGGTTCCTGAGCTCATTCATGCAAGCAGGTGCTACGCCAATGAACTACAGTTGTCACAGAGGGTTGCGGGGAATCTGTGAAGATGTTCTGCCAATTGGTCTCCATCGAGTTAGACTTTTTCAAGAGGCTCTTTTGAAGATGGCTTACACGACAAGCACCTCAACCACGCAGATCGCTGCGAACGCAAGCCGCCAGCTTTGCTAAACTCCATATTTCCATCCTGACGTGTCCGTGTTTATGAAACCCCGCGCTCCGAGCTAGCACGCGCTGAATGTCCCGGCGTAGGCGTTTCTCAATACAATCGTTCTTTGGAGATCATTCGATTTAGCCGTTTTGTCCCATAGACCTTTCGAAGCCGGCACCATGGTGATGAACGCTCTGGAAGAAGGTTTGCACTTGCCTCTGCGCTGCTTTTGCTGACTTCTTGTGACTTAGACATGATGAGCATGTGCCGCATGTTGGAGTCAAATTTGACAGCCATGGCGTGACTAAGTCTCAGACTGCAGGTTGCTGCAGAGTACCGCGATGCAGCACTTTCCCTCTTAATGGGATACGCTGCCCATCGCGATCTTCCTCCCAACGAGGCGTCTTCAGCAGAGACTAGCAGCTTAGCAAGAATCTTCACAGCTTTGAAGTATGAGTAGAACAGGTTCCTGTCTGACAGCAGGTGCTGGGATGCTTACCTGCCCGTTGGCCCCTTGAGGCTGAAGCCTTTGTTTGGCCGAACGCAGCCTGTGTGGGTGAAAGACGGTTGTGTGAAGGGCATCTCAGACTACCTCAGCAAGTGTGCTCGCATCTGTTTGCATAAGCAGCGAGCCAGTGACCGCCTCAGTAGGTTCGCTGTTTTGCAATCGGCTGAGACCATGGAGCTGAGGCATGCTGGAAGAGAATCTCAGTTCCATGGCCTATTTGAAGACGTTCAGCGCCTGGGCCAAGGAGCGCATGAGAAAGGTCTGAATCCAATTTGAGACACTGACCTAGTCTGGAATTCACCAGCAGAAGCTGCATGACACTGCCAGGTCAACATCACCGCCGATAGATGCTGTCCAGTGTGCAACAAGCGCTTCGTGGACAAGGACAAGTACGTCAACCAATGTCTAGCGGTCCCGGACTGCGGGATGCGTTCAGCTAGCTAATACGTTCGCGTATGATGATGTTCAGGACTCAGTCGGGAAAGCTTTTGTGGCTTACCCAAATGAGACCTGCGTGCATTTCACTTGCAAGGACACTCCGTGAAGTCTGACATGGAAGTTTGCGCAACATACATGTCTGGCAATGCAATGCAGGAACATGCCTCCATCTGTCCAAAGACGGGCAAAAACTTTGCTGACAATCTGTCTGTGTACTGCCACGTGCTTAGCAGCTTAGCATTTCTCAACAAAGTCTGCGGAGAGCATCCAGAAATCTGCAGAGTTGCTCTCAGGTCATGCTCTCAGGGTAGGACAGGATGAGCAAAGCTGACATGTGGCTGCGGATTGCGGTTCATACTCTTTGCTTCGTCGAAAATTCAAAATCCAAGTTTTGCATGAAGCTTGGTCCACGAGCCTGCCAGCAGACGAGACCGCAGGATATTGTCTTCAAGCTCAGAATTCCTGACAACAGCTGCCCATGCAACCATCCTTTCGTTTCAACTACATTTTATTTGCTAGTTCTTATTGTTACATTAGCTTGAGCACCTTGCTAAGAGTGAATTGCTTGTAAGTCTGCTATTCTGGTTTTCTGCAGAGCTTTGACAACATGCCCTCTTTTCTTCAGAATTGTACAGCGAGTACGGCCTAGTCCTGCATGGAGCGGTCCTGATGTTGATCACCAGGTGTGACGAAAATTTCGAGTGCTGCATGGCGCCTGCTCTACCCAGAATATGCTGCAAGGCAGAACGAACATCCTGGAGGCAGACAGAGGCTATGAGATGCGAGGTGGCATCACCGAAGACGTCGACTGGAGGAGGGTGCGAGCTTGTGGCCTAAGTGGCGTTGAGATTGCGTAGAGGAAAGCCGCCGGCTGCTCTCTACAAGGCTGTGGACCTGCCAGAGGCACGTTTGTGTGTAGTGTAGGAGTAGTGTAGGACTGTTGGTTGTGTAGCACTTCAAAGGATCACGACTGTAGCTGTTCGCAACATCTTTGGCTCTTAGCTTGAGTTCGGAACGAATGCCATCTGCAGAAGAGACAGTGGCTTGGCTGGCTCGAATAGCTTCAGAACACCCTACGACAAAGCGCGGGTTTACGGACCTTCTGGTTGGCAGCCGGGTTGCCACCGGTTGTTCTGGCGAGTTGACCTGTGGAGCGGGGCAGGTCCACAGATTCTGTGCTTACAGGTGGCATTGAATGACAAGGGAGGGGCGTGCTTCCATCAGGTGCAACAAGGTTAACGTTTCAGCATGTCCAGCGGTTCCAGCGAGCTGCATCGATCACCAGAGTCGATCCCATTGTAAGACATACGGCCGCAATGGGGTTGCACGAAGCAATTCTTCACGCTGACAGCATTTCTGCCCCTGTGGAGGCATCATCAGAATTGCTGTAACTCAAGATGCCAAAGTTCCCACTACTTTAGCAGCTTCTTAGCACTTCTTTTCCATAGACCGCAGTACCTGCCAAGCATTGTCGAGTTCTTTTCTGTCCTCGTCTGCTGATTTGCCCACCTCCTCTGCAGACATGCTCGAGGTCCTCCTGATGCTCGCAATGCCGTCCTTATCTATCATTGCAGTGGTCTTCCTTTGCCCTTACACTGTACACCCTTCCATGGTTGGAGCTGCGGGCCTTTCTCTATTTGCGAGTTACCACTTCGTGATGATTATTCTGACGTCAGACCACTGGCGAGTGAATCTCAGGACATGGCGCCAAGGAAGACCATGACGACTCCCCCCAGGTCAGGCACACAGTCAGTGCTGCAGTGCTAGCATGCGTCCTGAATCCTCCGAGCTTGTTCGACTGTTCTCTGTCTGCTTTTGGCGCCAGCAAGCAAAGTCAAGCGGCCGCCAAAGATGCTGCGGACTTATCTGACATGTAGGTTTTGACGATAATTGGTGCTCTGTCCTGCACTTGACGAAGGCAGACGGAACTCCAGAAGCTCCTGCAAAGCAGGGCCCTTGCTTTCTCTACTTTCCTGAGAAGCAGTTAAGCTGTTTGAGGCGGAGACGGCTAGTTCAGAGCACCATTCAAATTACTCCAACCAAGCCTGTGCCGCAGCCCAAGCACGGCCTTTCACTTCTGACACTGAATCGCATGCTCATGCAATTAAGGTCACAAGCAGGCGAAATCGTTGTTGCTGATGCTCTGGGGAGGCTTTGCTTATCTAGAGAAGTTTGTGGGAGCTGGGGAGACCTGATTCGATAGGGCTCTACGAATACAGTGGGGCGCATCATGATAATCCGAAGATATGTCACGATCCCCTTGCCTCGATGCCTCGAACCCATGAATACCTCCTATGACCCTTCCAATAACACTCCAAAGCCTAGGCCTATGCCCGAGCTGTCCCCCCAGGTGAACCCTGCCCCAGGTCCCAGAAAAACTTTTCACACAACTTGCCACCTACACATTCGATTTGTGTGTGTCATCCTTCAGCGTATTGCCATGCTGACAAACAGTTTTGGAGTCGTGTTTAAGAGTTCTGTAGCAATGAGACGGTACATCTTGATTAAGCAAGCGCCGTGTCCAAATTGAGGAAGCCACAGCGACAGCTCGCAGGATCTCTTCATCAGGGAGCGCTTGCCTCATTGTCCAGTGGCATGAGAAGGCTGCATGAGCTCGTGGCTGCCTGTGCATGTGATAGCATCCCATCTGCAGACGAGCTCGAGTTAGAAATGATCTGCGCCACCCACAAAGGAAACTGGTCCGTGGTCACTGTGGCACAGTAGCGGTGCTGCTGCTGACAAGGGTGCGAAGGCTTCTGAAGTGAGCAATGCTCTGCTGATTAGATTGCATACCTTGTACTGCTCGCAGCCGTGCAGGAGTTGCAGTCTCCAGCTTTCGATCCGAAACTTAGAGAAGATGAGCTGCCCTGGCATGTGAAAATCTCACGCCCAGCCTAAAAGTGTTCCAAGCTGAGAGGTTCCCCGTAGGGAAGCCGGTTAGCTTCTCCTTGCTATCTGGAGCGTTGTTGGAGATAGAGGACCTTCGCTGCTGTACTACTGTGGGAAGGGCGAGGCAGAGCCATCCTGCAAGGAACTCAAAGGCAGTGGGAAGGGATCTCGCAAGACGATGACGGTGGAAAGCTCAGAATAGGTTCATGGCAGGATTGGGTTAAATGCTGCCGTGAAGTTGCGAGGTCATACTCAGCAACTTGTTTCGGCTGCTGATGCATGTGCAGCCACAGGACAGTACGCTTGCCACGCCTCTAGGAATTCGGCTGCTAAATCACAACAGAAGGACAGGGTGTGATTACAACAAAGGCTTCGATGGAGCAGGCACATGCATCACTCAGGCATCTTGACAGACGTGCGAATCGACAGAAGAAGCGAAACGGGGGTCCTCGCAAGACTCTGTGGGCTTGATATGTTTCATGCGTTCTCAGCTGGAATCACCTCAGGACATTATCGCAGCGATTTACATCCTGATAAACAAGGCCTGTGCAACTCCAATGCCGTGAACAAGAACTCTGTTGCATGAAAACTCTGATGCTTGTGCTTGCAGCCTCTCTGCTTGCAGTGCGCATTCGAAGGTTGCGCCAGATTATGAGGCGGCTGAGCTGGGCGTTGGCGATTCCATAATCATCAAGTCTCTGTGCGAGAATTTTGGCCGGCTCGAGCCTGAGAAAGGCAAGTCTCAAGAACAGTGCGACGTGGGAAGCCGTGTTCAGCCGTTGCTGGGCACTGCAACTCACAAAGAATGGCCGGGGACAGCCGAAACACGCATCATTTCATGAGCAAGGCACTGGACAGAATGCCGCAACTGGAATTATCTCCAATTTTACCAGGTCGGAGGCCACCATTAAGCATTCCCTGGCAACAGGGGAGGCGAAGGCGTTGGATCTCTGTTCAGACGCAACCTGCCAGTTGAAGTGAGCATGCGGTATGCTATGAGCACGGGTAGCGCCCCAGGACCTGGGGGAGGTGGCGCTGCAAAGCCGAGTGCCTAACCCTTATCCAGAAGAGTGGCTGCTTCCAGCTTTTCCAGTGTTGCACAATGATGCACAGTGCTTGGCCCTTTGGTGTGAAGCCAGCTGGCTTCAGCCCACGGCAGTAGCACTGTATGATCTATGGACACGTTAAATAGATGCTCACAGTTTTGCTTCGCTCCAGGGCAACTTCTGTCTCAGTCTCATCGAAGAGCTAGCTTCCACCTGGCACGTGCAAATTGTTGGCACTCTGTTGCAAACCGGTTCCAGCGTGTTGGTATGGTGTTGTGTCGGACTTACATGTAGAGGCCTGTGAGCAGCTAGCATGGCCTACAGCTACGATACGCTATTTGCGCATGAAGATCGCCACAAGCTCCTTCAGCACAGCGCGTCCAATCTGCGAAGATGGATGTACAAGTTTCAATCCAGCGGCATACAGGCTGGCTTGATCTGGATTTTGCTCCTCCTTTTCGGCTTCCGTCAGCCCAGAGAGGCAGTTCAGCGTGCCATTGCTGGAGCTGTAACCAAAGGCTCCAGTATGATCAAAAGCGTGTCAGCCGGAACTCTTCAGCGGCTGCGGCGGCTTGCACCCGGGCAGAGGGGAGACTTCGAGAGCGCATTGGAGGAGACAATGGCTGTGCTTGAGCCGACACAGCAGGCTCAGTCCCAGCCAACTGCTCTTCCCAGCCCAGCAGGAAGCAAGTGGGATCAGCTTTTCCAGGTGATTGAAAAGAATATGGACATGCTGCTGGTTGGATTCTTGGGCTACAAGCTGGGCCTTCTTGTGCTGTACACAATGCCAATCTCTTATGGCTTTGGGACCAAGTTGCTGTTCTTGAAATGGGCCTCTCGTGCCAATCTCTTCAGGCTGTACCTGAGACTTTCACCCTTCATTTGCCTTGGTTTGGTGGGAATGGCAAGTGCCGCTGTCCAGCACTTCAAAGCTACACAGACCCTGAATGCTGTGACAGTCCGCAGATGGAGGGCTCTGGCGATCTTGAATGGCATCCTGACATACTGCACAGCCCGCTTGTTTGAGCTGATCCGTGGAGATGCACGACCCTTCATTGCACTGGAGGAGTCTGCCCAGGATCGAGATTTGCTGGCCTTTGAACCTCCTGCCAAAGGAAGCACATTGCTTCGCATGATGCAAGCGCTCTTCTGGCCTCAACGCAAGATGAGTCCCCCTCAGCTGTTTGGAGCTGAAGAGCTGGGTTCAGACAGGAGGCGTTTGCTGTTTGTTGGGAACCACGCCATCTTAGGCATCGACGCGCCTCGGCAAACAGCAAAATGTTTCAAGAGAAAACGTCAGTTATTCAACTACGCCTTCGCGCTCTAGTGTGAATGCATGCTTAGCAGAAGCTGTGTTCCACAGAAGTGGCAGTTCAGGGCCGACCCTGATAATTGGACCTCTCTGCCTGTCATGGGCCCAAGCGTAACAATGAAAGAATAGCTAGGGGGCGTGGCAAAGCCACAAGATTGGAGACGCAGCGTGGGGTGGAGCGTGGTGGGTTTGGAGTTCACAGGGCGTTTATGAGTGTTGACTGCAGCTACAACAGTGCGGAAGGGCTGACCCATGCCACTAGGCTTTCACTTTCAAGGTAGAGGATCATGTTGATGTCAGCCGCGTGGCGCCTGAGGTACCACTTTTGATACACTGTCTCTATGCGGAGCTCCTTGGCCAATCTCAGGTGTTGGGTCCATGCATTTCCTGAAGCCTGCCAACCTTGATCTTCTTCAGCTGAAGGGCCGATATTTGGCCTCGACCTCTTGGTGAGCACGCCTGGTTTTCCGTGCCAATCATCGGCGAACTCATGTATTCGATAGGTGCCGTGGACGGCACTCGCCGTAACTGCATCTCGTCTCAGAGCTGAGTCTCCTTGAGGTTCCGGGTCGGCCCTTTGCCAGCTCCGAATGACGTAGCTTGCGCTGTCGTTCGACATGCGGATACATCTGGCTTGTTCACGGGTCGCAATCTGCACCAGGCGATTTGTTGATGGAGCAGGGCTGCTGCTTGCTGGTCTATCCTGGTGGAGCCCGCGAAGCCTGGAAGAGAACGACAGATAAACCGTACGATGTGCTTTGGGGTGGCTTGCTGAGCCAGTCGCAGTGCACGTAGGATATGTAGGCTTTCAACCATCCACGTGCTTGCGTTCTTGTCCAGCGGTAGAAGTTGTTGTCATAGCCGAGCAGCTGTGGCCATCAGCACGCTAAGGTGAAGGCACTCTTGGATTTGTACGGATGGCTGTCAGGCATGGCTACACCATTGTTCCCATTGCCACAGTTGGAACGGAGGATATTGTTCAGCCGGTATATGACGTCCCAATTCGGGATGTCTTGACTGCTGGAGGGACTCTTGATCGCAATTGGTTTTGAGGTTGTGTTGAGCCACGCAAGATGCTTAAAGTATGCGCGTAGGAGTCGCGTAAAGGCAATTGATGCCTGCGTTGATGCTGGGAGGATGCTGAAGCCTCCGGAGACTAGCTCGAAAGCCTTCGAAGAAGGTGCACGCTTTCCTGTTGTGATGCCAAAGCCGGGGCAGGCAACTTGGCTGCTCACACATGCGCCATAAGCATTGTAGGATAACTGCAAGTTTGCTGCTATGCAAATCTATTCAAGAACGGGCCTTTGGATTGATTTTTTGTTATTTTACCGTTGCAGAGTAGAAGCGGGCAGCCGAGCTTACGTTTGCTGAGGCCCAGAAGGCAGGCTGGCTGCGAAGTCTCATGTGTCCTCGTGCAAGGGCCTGCCAGTTGACCGCTACTTTGCTTGCAGGTCTACTTCCGCATCATGCCCGTGCTGCGAACCGCGCAGTTGCAGGGCCAGGAAGAAAACGGAGACTTGCTGCGCAGCCTGCGAGATGAGACAAAGCGACGCTTGCAGGACAGCTGATGTGTAACTTGATCTGGGCCTGATCGTAAGTAAATCGCTGATCGTGAGTGATCCCAAACACATTGTGTAGATTCTCGCGCTTTGTGCAGGATGGCATTACTTGGCTCCTTGAGTTTCGCGAGTCGGATCCAGACAGATTCGTATTTCGCATGAACGGATCCTTGGACCGACAGTTTGGAAAGGACAGCATCGATTTGAGCTACCTTTGGAGAAGTCAAGAAGATTTCTTGAGATATGTCTATAGATATCATGAAATGACTTACTACCCCCTCCCTTACTCCCACCCCTCAACAACCCCAAATAGACCCTGATTAGTGCACTGATAAGGAATTTTTTCGGGAGCAGAAAGTAACCAAATAGACCTGGAATAGATTTTTTCAGCTCTACTTCCTGTAAACAGAAATAAGGCCGAATCAGAGCTAGTTTCCAACCATTACCCTGAACTAGTTTGGTTCGTCTAGAACATAAAAATCTAGGTCGGAGAAAAGAAGATTGGCAACCCTTTGGCATTCATATTCTGTGCTGCGTTGTGTTTGGCAGGCCTTGGGTGCGCAGGCATAACTGGACAGAACCTCCCTCCGCTGCTGGCCCAAAGGTCTTCATGATTATGGCAGCGGGGGAGGTAGAAAAACTTTCAGCCATGGCATGGAAGATCGCATCCGCGGTCTAGTGGAATCTCCGACCCCACTGCTTGAATGGCTGCAGCGGCATCAAGCCACTGATGATGTCGTCCAGATTCTTCTTGACTGGGGGCTAGAAACGCGCGCAGATTTGGCGACTTATTTCTGTCAACCCCCTGACGATGTGGAGGTGCGGAGGTTGTGGCACTTGGCCAGGGACATCCCATTTGTTGATGTTGCCGCGGCAGTCCGTGTAGCAGCACAAGCTGAGTATTCTATTCAAACAGACAAGTCAATTGTTCGCCAGCCTGCAATTTCTGTTCGAAGGCCTTTCTGTCAAGGTGTCAAGAAGTCGGCAATTCCTAAGAATGCGGCAGAGGCTACGGAGGCCAAGCTCCCTGTGGCGCGAGAATTAATCACGCTATCGTGGTCCTGGGCTCCTGAAGCTGGATTGGCGGCTAGTTTGCCAGCAGCGTTGGTCCATGTGGCCCAACATCGGCGGGACATGTGCGTGCTGCTCCGTTTCGACTTAGGTTGGCTGCGAAGCATTGCCCGGCTCTGGCACGCCGTTGAGGCTTGGATGCAAGGCCTGAACATCACGAAAGACCACTGGCCCCTCCCTCCGGCCTGTGTGGAGGATTTCTTGGACAGGTCTTTGACGGACTCGTCCGGCAGTTCCGGCCGTGCCTTGTTGTCCAAGCTCAAATGGACGGTGGCGCATTTATGTGCTCCTCTAAAACTGGATGGCGTGATTTTGCCAACTCCTCTGCGTCTTGGAAAAGGCAGAGCACAAGCAGTAGTCGCCGAGCCATGCATGGTTGCAGCAATTTGGCGTCGTTTCCATCTAGAGAACAAGGCCAATACTTGGCGACGAGTTGTTTTGGCAGTAGCCGTTTGCGCTTCCGTGAAGCCTTTGCGTTATGCGCGTGCCTTGCGTTCACGTCCAATTGCCAAAACGACTTGGTGGATGGCATTTTGGGCGTATCAAGGCAAAGTCCGTACAGATGGTGTTTTGCGCGGAGGCTTTTACTGGTTCGTCCCTTTGGTCACGCCTACACTACGGGAGGCTGCAAACTTGCTCTGGGATACTTGGACACGAGTCTGGAAAAAGACTGACGGCGACTCCCATTGTGTGGTAGTTGACGCAAACACTTTGGAGCCGGTACCGACAAGAGTTTTCAACCGCGTGCTGCACGAGTGTGTTTCAGACCACATCAGCCCCAACAACAGAGCGCGGTGCACATCCTATTCTTTGAGGAGATACCAACCTACGTTGCTAGATGTTCGAAAGGCCCCACTTCCAGAGCGGATGGCTTTGGGTGGCTGGGTCGACAATGGTGTCAGGGCGGACAACATCATGCCATTGCGTTATGCTGGCACAAAAATGCACGCTGAGCTGGAGATTGCAGTTGTCCAAGCACTGTTTACGGCCACGACGCTTCTGACATGTAGAACTTGGGAAGACGTGCGATGCTGGTGGCAGTTGAATGGGGCAGCTCAGGAAGTTGTCTGGAGGCAGCGCTACCACGAGCTCCTTGTGCAAACACAGGTCACGTTGGCTCTGGGCGCAAACCAGGGTGAGGTAACTGTGCTAGAGCCCCGCTTTGCTTTGGCAGGCTCTGACAAGCCAGTTTCTTTGCAACTTGGGGAATCGCGCTCAGGGCCAGATGCAATGGATGCAGAGTATTCCTGGATTGCATCCCAGCGTAAACGGTCACTTGTGCGCATGGAGTTTGAAGGCAGGCCCCGCTGCGCGTGGAAGCAGGCTAAACGCACATCTTGCTTTAAGGGGTCGTTCTTTGTAGTGCATAGTTTGCTGGAGGCCGTAGCTTTGCAGCGAGATTTTTGCAAGAACTGTCTGCCTTGGCTGCGCCTAGAAGTGCTGCGCGAGTTGCAAGATTTGGTGCCTAACCTCGGTCGCTGAAAGTGCAAGCAAGCAGTAGAGAGTCATGTCTTGTTTTGGCGCATGTCGAGCAGATGCATCTGCCGTGCGTGCCGAGTGTTGTGGAATGCAGTGCGTTCCTGGCATGTTTCTTGTCATGTTCTGGGCTCAATTTTTCATTGTGTTTTTCGCAGGGGGGACTTGATCCGTAAGGTTCGCCATGACATGGCTGCCTCGAATGTGTTGGCAGTGGGCGGAATACCCTTAATCGGGGTTCAAGAGGTCACAGAGGATGATGCCAAAGGCACATTCGACCAGCTGTGCACTTCCTTTCGTATTCACCAAGATGTAGGTAAGTGGCTTGTTCAAACGGCTGGTTTGCGCACGCTTGAAGATTTCTCAGCCTTCATCACTGCCGAGTCTGAAGTTGAGGACAAAATTACTTCCAAGATTGCCAACCTGACCCAAGCTGGCCTACAAGCTGCTCGTTTGCGCCAGGCGTGGATGGCCATCAGAAAAGCAGATTTGCAAGCTCAGGAAAACAGAAAACGTGGTGATGAGGCTGTTGACCTCGAAGCACTGCTGCCAAACAATGAGTTGAAGTCATTGGACACATTGTTTTATCAGCGGTACAAGCAGCAGCTGGAAGTGCAGGTAGCGCCCTCAGACGCCCTAGTTTCAAGTCTTGCTAGGCAACTGGAGCGACGAATGCTGCAAGTGCAATCTGTCTTCAAAGTTAAGACTTTGCGGCGCAGCCTGCTGACAACCCGCAAGCGGCGCAAGTTCGGCTCCTTGGAGCTGATAGATGCAGAGGAGCCTGTTGATGAACCCATCGTGGAGAACGTCGGCAGCTACTTGGAGTTGCTCCAGGTGCTCATGTATGGCTTCGCAAAAGCTGGCGTAAAGCCGCTGGATGTGGTGCCGGCAGAGGCAGAAGGCCCAGGATCGCGGTCAAGCGATTACGTCCATGTTCCCTTGGACGTTGTGCTGCGATACCATCGCAGGGCGGTGCGATCTGTGAGGGCCATCCCGCCTCAGGAAGCACTGGCGTGGCTACAGCGGAGGGATGAGCGAGAAAGACAGCTGTGGGTTGAAAGATTTCGCTTTGGCAGTCGTCCGCTGGGTCAGATCATTGAGCAGACAATGATCGAGCTGGACCATTCTTGGGAAGTCACTGTTTTCGATGAGAAGGACAAGTCGAAGCCAAAGGACTCCAAGATTGGCCAGTTTGCAGCCAAGCTGGCTGATGGCACGAAGCTTTGCGATGACTGGAATAGAGGTGGCTGTTCACAGAATTGCCACAAGAAACTCACCCATGCGTGTTCCTTCATCGTCAAAGAGAATGGCAGGGCTTGTGGCATGCGGAATCATCGTGCCATCAACCATAAGCAGAAGCAAGCCTGAAGGGGCCCGCTTCTGGATCTTGAGGCGTCCATGGGCGGGCAGTGTAAGCCTCAAACTGCCATGACCAATGATGTCAGGGTGGTTTTCTCCCAGCATCATATAAATCAGTTCGTGAGATCTCTGTTTCCGTATGAGTGGCTCAATGGGTATGCTCTGCCATTCCTGGAAGACCTCCTCAACCAGGCTCCGTTTTCCCTTTGGAGCAGCTGGGCTGAAGGACGGGAGGGAAACTTGGATATTCATTACGGGACGTGTGCGGGACAGAGAGATGCTTCTCTGGGATTGCAAACAAAAGCCCTTAATGCAAAAGGCGCTATGCCAAACATTTTACCTCAACGCGACACTCCTCAGAGCATGTTTGAGGCGTGCAAGAGCATAGCGTCTGTTCATCATTTGCCTTTCGATGATGCCAGTGTCGATGCAGACTTGCAGTTTGCTGTGGAGTGGACAGTGCTTCACAGAACCCAGCTGCGCGACAGCAGGGATGAAATTAGGAAGGCTTTCATGGAACTTCTTCGTAGATGCTCCAATTTGACGAAGAGGTTGCGACTATTTCAGCCTGCGCACGCTAGGGGATTACCTAGTGTTCAGCTGGGGGTCATCCCATATCTACTGCTGATTATGCAGTGGAAGGACACCTCGCTAGCCCATGCGATGGTGCATGGTTTTAGCTTATTGGGTGATCTACCGAAAACGGGTGTTTTTCAGCCCGTGCAGGAGGAAGATCCGGCACTTACCAGAGAAGATCTCTGGGGTCGTGCGCCGGAGGTCTTGCGGTGGTTCGAAGCTCAGCCTTTAGATGATCATGCTTCTTTTCTTTGGGACAGCTGCCAAGAAGAAATTCGCAAAGGATGGGCTTGTCCATTTATGCAGAAAGGTGACTTGAATCGTCGCTTTCCGGCTGGATGGGCGGGTGTGCCGACGTTTGCTCATGTACAGCCGTCAGGGAAATTGAGGCGGATTGATAATGCTCGTCGTGGGCTGCAGAATTCTGCTTTGCGGTACACAGAGCGAATGAACATGTGCACAGCTTTTCAGCCCGCAGCAGTTACCAAGGCGTTGGTGTGCGAATGCTTGCGGCAAGGCCTGTCACAGGAACAGTTGTGCCTAGACTTGATCGAGTCTGGAAGTGAGGATATTTCTGACGCATATCGAATGTTGCCAGTTGCCGAGTGTGATTTGCCTGCAAACGTTGTAATGGTGAAGCACCCGCATACGCACCAGGTCTTCTTTGTCATAATGAGCGCTTTGCTTTTTGGTTTCAGTGCAAGTGTCATGCAGTTCGCACGTTGGAGCAGATTCCTGGAAGCCCTGACACGACGAGTTTTCTGTCTCTTGTGGGCTTTGTACATGGATGACTCAAATGTCGTTGATTTTGCCTCAGGAAAAGGCACTGCACAGCGCTTGGGAAGGGACGTTCTCACAGCGATGGGAGTGCCTTTGGCCGATCATAAGAGAGAGCTGATGTCCTGTAAAAGCGGTTTTCTCGGCTTAGAACACGACCTTGAGAGGGCTTTATCTCAAGGGGTCTGCGTGTTCACTGCTAAAGAAACCGTACGAAACAAACTGCGGGATCTCATTAATGCATGTGAGACATGTACGACTCCAGCACAAGCCAGCAAGATCAGAGGGGTCGCTGGTTTCATTTCGATGGGGATGTTTGGACGCGTGGGTCGTGCAGCTATGCGGCCTCTGAAGCAGCGTCAATACACTGATAAGCCCCCATGGTCGAATTCCAAGTCTCTGAATGCATCGTATCATTTTCTGCTATTTCTTTTGGATATTCTTACTCCTCGAGAGGTGCATCTGTTTCCTCGGCTCGATCAGGTGATGGTCATTGCAACTGATGCCCAGGCTGACTCGGCTCCAACTGGGGGCGTTGTCATCTGGGATCGTGGTGCAACAAACTGCGGGTTTGTTAGGCTGACCCCTTTTCTGGCAACGTTGGGATACGCAGAGGGTGCTGCTTGCATAGCCGAATGCGAAGGGGCTATGGTTCCGCTGGTCTTGCTGTCATTTTCTGCGATTTTCAGACACAGACGCGTCTTGTGGCTCTTGGATAACACTGCAAGCTTGCATGCATTGGTCAAGGGAAACTCCACAAATGCAGTTCAAGACAGAACAGTGGCACTAGTCCACTTGCTGATGTATGGCCTGTGTTGTCAATTTTTTTTTGAGTATGTCCCTTCAGGAGCCAATTTTGCAGATGAAGTGAGCCGCGATTTGGACAACAGCCAATGGTCCACTTACGTGGGTGGCAAGCGGCCCCAAGAATTCTCAGCAGAGCAGTTTGCTTTCTTGTGGCAGCTCACGTTGCCAGAGTTGTGGACAGAGCTGGAGCAGCGTTGGATGACTGAGAAAGGGACAGAGCGGCATTGGGTGTGGGAAAGCCCTTTGCATTTAAGTCCTTGCAGGAATCCATGCAAACTGGGATCACATGTGCTTAACATCCAACGAATTCTAGTACCATGTTCCCAGGGTCTGAGATTGCACGTCAGATTCGCAGAGCCAAAACATGCCACGCCAAATTAGGAGCTTGGGGTTTCCTGTCAGTTATGTGCTGCGTTGTGTTTGGCAGGCCTTGGGTGCGCAGGCATAACTGGACAGAACCTCCCTCCGCTGCTGGCCCAAAGGTCTTCATGATTATGGCAGCGGGGGAGGTAGAAAAACTTTCCCTCCCTTCCCGCGCTTGGCTACTCCAGTGGGGTAGATTGGGGTGATTAATTCATGGGAGGTTGGCACTGGGTGTGGGAAAGCCCTTTGCATTTAAGTCCTTGCAGGAATCCATGCAAACTGGGATCACATGTGCTTAACATCCAACGAATTCTAGTACCATGTTCCCAGGGTCTGAGATTGCACGTCAGATTCGCAGAGCCAAAACATGCCACGCCAAATTAGGAGCTTGGGGTTTCCTGTCAGTTATGCGTTTATTCCATTATTTGTGCATTGTTTGGATTGTGTTCAGTCTGCTGTTGGTATTTGGGTTCTTTTTGGGATCGGGCACCTATTCGGACATTATGTGGAAACTATTTGGGATCTATTTTCGCTACTTGGGCGCTATTCGGGCACTATTTGAAATCTATTTGGGAGGTATAGTGTTCAAATATTGCCGTAGCCTGTATATTATCCTAAGCCCATAACTGCAGCGGTGCATGGCATTCTCAGGCGGAAGCCTTCATTCCAAGTTTACACGTAGATGTGGCTTTTGAATTTTGATTGGCTTATGACTTCTCCAGGAGGCTCCGGGTTCAGGATAGGCAGAGGATCTTGTATTGGGCACAGACCAAGTTTGCCAAACGTTGGGAGCTTGATCTGAAGGTTGGCACACACCCGAGATAGACCCCAAATAATTAGTTTATTCCTGTATTATTTTGGCCATTCCAAAAATAGAGACCTCTTGAAGGGGGGGAGTAGGGGGGGGGGTAGTATGCAATTTCATGATAGATACGAGGGAACTGTCCATGTGAAGACTTCGCAGAAGCTCCCAAAGCATAATGTTGTCTTCACGAACTCGTAGGCCCACCAAAACAAGACGTCGCAAGAAGTGCCACATTTGCTAAAGTTTACCGGCAAGGTCTGGCCTTGTCGGGAGCAGTTTCCAACAGCGCCTGACATCTTTCTTGGCTGCTTGGGGGACACATGCTGCAGGTGCTTCCGCCTCATCGGCGGCTATCCCACCACTGCAAGAGCCTGGTGCCTTTCATTATTCGTCTCAGCAAGCATGTGTACAAAACCTCAGATTTCTATGACTCTCCATGGCTGTAGCATGGTTTGCAGCATTTGAATGTTAGGTCCGGCGCCAGGCCATCGAAGTTGTAACTTTAGCTTTGCAGAGTTGCATGTGCTGCCTTGCTCCCACAAAAGATGGGGAGAGGACTCAGAATTTTTCGAATTTAGCAGGCACCCAGGCCTGCATAGAGAGGGCTTTGGAGTGCTGTCGACAGAGAAGACAAGACGCGCCACTAGTGACCTTGTTTATTTTGGACACTAGATGTATGTTGCACAATGTCTTGCTGCGCTGTGCTTTGGAGAAAAAACGATCAGAAAACTGTAGGCTTTGTTGTACTCGGACTTCTTCTGAGGTCGCAGAAGATGTTGATGATGCCGCCGAAGCTTACTATTTCCAAGGCTCCGCTTGCTGCTGCCGGAACATTGGAACCTGTATAGAAAGTCGTACACCTTGCAACAGGTCTTCAGCGAAATGAAAGCCATAGCTCACTCAGCGGGTAAAGACTCGCAGAAAGCGAAGAAGGACTCTGTGCACATGGTGTTGTTGATTTCGTCCTTCCGGCTAGAAGTGCCAACTCTTGAGATCTCTGCGAAATCTTTCCACGGTTCCATTGTTGTGGCCTTCAGTGCTTCATGATTGTTCGGCGATGCCCAAGTTGCACCCTTTGTACCTTGGAACAGCCTGTGGAGAGAACACATAACGTCTGACTAATGTCTGCAGGACAAAATCAAAAAACTTCTCGTGGCCTCCAGAGGTGAAGAGGCGCAAGCAAGTTCATTTGATCTTCACAGCACGTTTCTGTCTTCTCGCGTCATGTTTCCCTCCATGTGAAGGCAAAGTTTATTGTACGCATGCTGCAGGCGCTCGAATGGGCTTCACATAAAGCAGCATGCGAATAAACATCACAACTGGGTTTGGGGTGCTTGCAGTAAAGGCTTGGTGGGTCAACGGATTGACGGATTGTACTTGTTGTTGAGATGTGCTGGGTCAGTTGAGCCAGCTCTCCTTCAGAAGTGGTCAGTGGTGCAAGTGAATGACTAGAAAGCAGCATGCGATACCAGTGGTTCTGTTGTCGATCTTGACAACACATCGGGTGCAAGCCGAAGCTGGACTTGTCCCGGCACCAGCACGCTTAGGTGAAGATGCGTGCTGCCAGGTAGGTTGCCAAGGTGCATGGTGTGGGAGTACCCACACCATGCAATGAAGATTGCACGAGGAAGGGGTGATGATGGGTGATACCTTCATGTTCATGTTCGTCTATGGCGTAGCAGCACTCGCCCTTGAAGTTCACTAGTCAAAGATGTCTGAGCTTGCTAGGGATTCTGCCAATTCCCCAGACCAACCCTTCTTGTGGAAATGAGTTTTAGCATGCTGGCGCGTGCCGCGCAGCTTGCTAAGTCTGATGGCAGTCAGGCGAAGCTGCGGATTGGAATCCAAATACCCACGCTCCTGCAGGTTCATCCAGGGAGCTTGGTGTGATTCTGCAATGCTGCCTTGCAAAGATACTCTGCGAGGCCTTGGCCTACGCCTTCACACTCACTCAACCTGGCAAGCCCAATGGACCTGCTGCCGCAACCGACAGGAGAAAGGGCCAGGTGCCCGCACATGCTCAGATTTGATTGCTACTCGTAGGGGTAATTGGATGCAATGCAGTCGCAGGCGAAACTGTCTGCATCGGATCTGGAGCCACAGATGATTGCCATGGAGGCCGCGGTTCGACAAGTCCGGGCCCCAAAAGCGTCCCCTCGGCATACCGCATAGCTGCATGGTTGCATGGAGTATGTCTCTGCAGGCCTTCAGTGAAATGCCCAACTTCGTCCGGATCCCTGGCTTCCATGACCGTGCTTGCCACGTTTGTCGAATGCACTCATTCCAGGACAAGCTGATTTCAGCGTTGATGGAGGGGCGTGATGGCCAGCCTCAAATCTGTTTGCTTGAAAAGTCAAAAGTGACTTTGCCTGTCAGGTGGCTCTTTGCTTGAGGTGTGTCGCATCTCCCTTGGTGTTCCAGTGAAGCCAATGCCAGGGCCTAACAGGTAAGTCTGCATGTTCTGTGGCTCAGCTTGTGCTGTTCGCAGTGTCTCAGTGGGCCATCAACATGCAGCCAAGGCTGGCAAAGCCCTCCAAAGGCATTGCTGAGGCAAGGCATTCAAAGCTTTGCAGCAAAGCCCGTACTGAGCTCCGGTCAGGTCGGCGAGCGGCTGTCCGGCAAACGGTTCACTGGCGAGTGGAAGTATGATGGCGAGCGTGCTCAGATCCATGTCCTGTCCAAGGACACGATCCAGGCTATACCCAAAGAGTCCAATCACAACGTGAACAGTATCCGTCTCGCCTGTTTTGGAGCGAACTTGTCCGTTCTTAGATCTACAGCCGGAATTCAGAGAACATGACGGAGAAATATCCGGACGTCATCCAGGCCAGACATTCAAAACCTGATTGTGGTATTGATCTGACGACTGGACTTTGGGGAGGTGGTCAAAGATTCGCTTGCAGAGGAGAAGCGGCATTGGCAGCGCTGTTGCGAGAGAGCTTTGGAGCTTTTGCTGTGCAGGATGTCCAGAGCTGCATCATCGATAGCGAGCTAGTCGCATTTGACCAGATCAACAAAAAGATCCTGCCTTTCCAGGCTGCGCTGTTGCTGCTTTTGTTGGTTTCTTCTTGTTTCTCCTACTTGACTGCGTTGCCTGAAAAATCGAGCCAACTGCGCACTGTCGTCGTCTGGTCCTGTGGACCATGCCTGGTGTGAAATGAGCCTCAAGTAGATGCAGGGAGCCAACAGCTCGGTTTGCAGATGGAATCCTCACGACAAGCCTTGCTTTCCTTGCCAAGCGCTATGCGCGTGAATGCTTATGAGGAGATGTGCTGCATGCATTGCTTTGGCAAGCGCGCCAACAGAGCAGGATGTAAACGTGAATGGCAGGGCACGCAAGGGCTGCAAAGACGGAGCTCATGCGTGCTCGCAGTTCCTTAAAATGCTGGAATTCCTGGTCCCTTCTCCTCGATCCCACGTCTGCTCCTTGCTTGTGATTGAGCCATATTACTGTAGCGCAGGAGCCTTCAGCAAACCGTGATGTAGCACGCAAATGGGCAGACTTTTCCAGATTTTGTTTCTTTGGTTTGTTGGCTTCGCGGACAGAGGCCATTCAAAAGTGCACCACAATCTTCTGCCAAGCCCCATGAGTGGGAAGCAATGCTTCTCGTCATGTGGGATTGCAGCACCTTGATCATCAAGGTGGCAGGCACAGTCCGTGGCAACTGCCTGTGGAAGTTGGCCGCAAGGTCAGCACTTCCCGTTTGTTTGATCTCTTCATTGAAATTCAAATGACTCATGCTACGTGAACTGATGTCCTTTCAAGAGTGGAGTTTGAGGAGTTGTCTTGCAGTACTACCATCATCTATAAACCGCCCTGCGTAGTACACGCGTCCTCGCAGAAGGTGCTGACAACCAGAGGACGCAAAAACATCGCAGTGGAGGATATCAAGGCATTTTGTCGCAGCATTTTTCCTATGCTGCGTCGGGTCAAGACTGTGCTGGCAGGTGAATGTTTGCCTCTTTGCCTTTGACTGCATGTTGATCAATGGGCAGCCTCTTGTCAAGGAAGCCCTTTGTTGACGTGATAGGTCGTGTGAGCAACAAGAGCAGTCTTGACATCAGACAGAGGGGTGGTCTCTTTAACATGCCACCGTGGCTGTGAAGCAAGAAACCACATTGTCTGGTACAACGAGAGCGTGCATCAGCACCGTTTGAGTTTAGGAATCAGCCGCCTCAACTGGCATTGGCGCATTTGAGGGCCTGGGCACCACTCAGACAAGCCTCGAGCCACCCCCCGGAAAATGGGTTCAATTTCTCAATGTGCGTGTTTGAAACTGGGTTTCACGTTTCATGATCTACAAGATTCTACAAGTCAAATTCCATAAGATCACGATAAGAGAAATCAAGTCCTGGTGGAGGCTACCCTCAGCGGCTTGTACGAGGAAGTTTGATTGAAAAGACATGCGCCTCGTAGTAAGAGAAACAAAGTACGAGGAAGATGTCAGCCGCCAAGCCTCTCACCTACTGCTCGAAACATGCGTTTGAATTAGAGTCTCTCGGGGGCTGCCTGGGCCATTGCACTCCAAACGGAGACATGCGCGACATGCAGAAAATGAGCCACCTTCTGAAACTTCAGATTTTTTTGTTGAGAAAGCATTTGCGCTGTCCACATTCAACCTGAGCATGTGAGACAACACCCGTTTGGCGCCCTAACCCCGGAAGGCACTCTCACCCCTGCCCCACACCTTGAACAAACGAAGAGCATCTCCCCCGCCCGTCACCGCCAGAAACACAAAAGAAACCAACAGCAAAAAACGTCACATGACAACAGCGCAAGAGAAACACCTCCCTCCCTACACCGCCACCTCCCTGCCCCAACAGCAAAACACCAGCCCCCACTCTCCCAAGGCAATGCTTTGCGTGAGACTAAGCTTCGCAATCAAGTGCAGGTACTCATCCTCATCCCTGTTGTGCAAGTGGAGGCAGATCGTGCGCCCCAAGCTCCCCACTGTTTTCAAAAAACAATCGCAATACCTCGCCAATCCAGCCAGAAACCCGCTTGAAAGCTTCTGCTTGCAGAGGGCAGAGGGGCCATCAAGCAAAACAAGCATTTGATCTCTTTGTAAGGTAGAGGCAAAACCTAACCCAAGTCACAAACGACAGTTCGAATGTTTAATAGATGTTTTCCGGAGTTTCTCGAAATTAACCCTATCTAACCCCTGGCTCGGACCCTTACCCTCCTCTCACAGTGCCTCTGAAACCCTTAGGGTCCTTGAGGTTACCCTGCCTGAAGCACTCAAACCTGGAGACCCCAAATTGCCGTCATCTGTCATCTGTTGCTGCCACCACGACCGCAGCCGCCGCCACCAACACCGCCGCGGCCACCAACCACCACGACCACCACGACGACCGCCACAATGGCCAACATGACGCCGACGCCGACTACTTATTCTAATGAAGAGATTACTAGCGTGCGCCGTGCGCTTTTTTGTTATGCGCCAATCGGCGGCCACACAGGGGAACTGGGACAGATTCATGTCTTCCGCTGTTTGTTGATTTGATTTAATGTTTTCCACAGCGCCCGCAAGGTTTCAGTACATGTGCAAATATTCCCTTGTTTCCTAGAGTTAGACGGTGATTCAGTATGAGGTTCCATGATAAGTCATGGTTGGTAAATGGGTGAGCTTTGGGCTGGCCATCTCCTGTCACTAATATGTCTTATGGAAAACGGCTTTGGTCAGCTTGTTTGGCCTACCTGTCGCACGTATCTGAGACCAGCGTCTACATGGTAAACCATGGGTAAAACAGCCTTGTAAGTTTCTTGCACACCCTCCGCATCCTCAGGTGAAAGGGTAGTTGCATGCTCTGCTAAGTTGGAAGCAGTGTGCATGGTGATTCCCGCTTTCTGATGTGAAAGCCCCCCGCTGGTGTGTATTCTTCTTTCCAATCCCAGCGTCTGCAGCGGATGTTGTGAATCCTCGCCTGGTGGGGTGAGTTAACCCCGCCCCCTGTGCTCTTACAAATAAATGTTTGGCGATTATTACTCCTAAGAAGCATCTATTGGCTATTACTCCTGCTTGCTTCAGGTACTACAGCTATTGCTATTCTGCTTCTGACTGGAGGTTTTTAACTATTACCTTTCATCGGTTTATTCTGTGCTTTTGCCTGCTCTCATTTTATCATTTACGGTGGTTTGTTTCTCAGAACTACTTGTAGTACAAATTGTGTTAGGATGGTCATTCGCATGAATCTTGTCATTGTCGCCATTATGGGGATTACTAGTAATGCTATATTGGCTACTCAGTATAACGAGCGTTCTACATGATTACTATTATTCTTCTGATAATTTTTGTTAATATGACCATGATTATCACCCGTACTGTTAGTGCGGCTACAATTCTCATTATTCTTCTGACGGTCGCTATCATGATTTCCACGACTGGTATTATTTCTATTAGTATTACTCTGTCGTATAGCACTATGGCTTTCGTTAATGCTAGTGCAATTATTCATTATCTGCACAATGATGGCTATTGTAGCCCACCGAACCCAGCCAGCCGCTTGATTCTTAGTTTTCAGTTTCTTCTGTTCACTGATTTTGAAAGTGATGCTAAAAGTGATCCTGATTTATGAAGTGAATCCTGAGGTGATTTGTATTTGATTCTTGGAGTGAGTCCAGAGGTGATTTGGAAGTGAATCTGGATTTGATTTCTTCTTGATCCTCCTCCCCGGCGGGGACCCATCCCCAGCCTCCCAGGCAGGCGGGCATGACATCTTGGAGAGCCTCAGGCGATTTGTGAATATTGACCTGTGTAGTGCTTGGGGCTGGGTGCACAGCAATCATTGTTACACTTGCAACACTTGAGCTTACCTTGATATATATATATATGCTGCCATGTTGGATCACAGCCAGAATTGCTAGGATCAGAGTTCCTGAAGATAAACCAGGCGTGTCCTGGAGCTTCTTTTCTTGCCTGGTGGCCTTCATTCTCCAGAGTGCCGGGATGGAGACTGACCCCCTTCAGCTTTTCTTTGCCGCAAACGGATTGGAGTCCCGTGAGGACTTTGCGTTTCTTTTCGAAAATCGCAAAGAGAGGCCGTGGAGGCGGGGGGTCCTATAATAGCAGCAGCATGGGAGGTAGCCCGCAACCGGATCGTGAAGGGCTTGCAGTCAAGGTGCGTGACATTTACGCGATGCAAGCAGCAACGGCTAAACCATCTATGCCTGCACTCCTCTCCAACTAAGCCCGCCTCAGCACCGCGAGTTGCGCACTGGACACAAAAATCCACTGCAGATTTGCCTGCACGTGATGCCGAGTTCCCTCCTGTGTTGGTGGATATATGTGGTGCAGAGCTCGCAACCTTGTCATGGGGGTGCGTGCCACCTGGAAGGAGCTCAAGCAATACTGCTCCGCGCGCAGCTATGTCATCCATAGCCTTTCTGCCTTGCAGGTAGTTAGCCTTTTTGTGGCGGCCAGTCGTGCCCGCAGCCGCGTTTTACCTGCCCTGATGTTTATGGCCAAGCATTTGCACTTCTCTGCCGACCTTGGCCTTGCCCACTCCTTCTCGGCGTCAAAGGGCAGCAGCATAGGGTACGGCACAAAGCAAGCACCGGTGGCTCAGCCTTCCATGCTGTTGTGCTTGGGGGAGGCCATGTTTGCAGCCATCCGCGCCAAGAATCCCAACTAGTATGCCACCTGGCTGCAGGCCATGGGTTGTATCCGCCTGGCACATGTTCAGCGCAGCTTGGTGCCCATGGACGGTTACACTATTTATTAGACGTATTGGGAATGCGTGCGTGGGAAGGAGCGATCCCTGCAAGCTGGTTTCCTTTGGAATTTGGAGCACGCCAAGCTTTGGCGTTGCAGAAGACGCCGATTTTGGTGATGCCTTTGTGCGGGCCCTCAACGCCCTTCCACGTAATGCTCATCCCCAGTCTGTGGCCTTTGACCTGCCGAGACGTTGCCGGCTACTATTCGTAGCGTGGTCCAGCTGGCTATGTCTCCGCTCATGTACAGGGGCAAGGTCCACAAGGTGTCATCCAAATCCTGGCGGGAGTTGCCCGTGATAGGGTTTCTTGCCGGCCTTCGCCCCACCGATCGATGTTTGTGCCTTAGGCAACTGGTTGGGTGCAGCCTCTCAGGGATGCAGTATTTTATGCCCTGGAGGTACCATCGTGCCAAGCAATTGCAGGCCATTACTGCCATTACTCTCAAGCACCGCATTTGGTTCGTCCTCAAGGACATCATGTTTGACCAGGCCAGGCACACTTGGGAGGAGGTCGTTTTGCAGCAGTCCATGGAGCGGTCTGTGGAAGTGTCCGCTGCCGTTGTGGCTTTCAGGATCCTTCCCGTGTATCAACACAGAGGCCCTCGCCATCTTCTGTGCGCGCAAGCGTTGAGGGTCCGGTGTCAGATTGCTGCCCTCATGTTTGTGCAGGGCCAAACTTTGGGGATGCCCTTAAAAGCTGCCCTCTAAGGAACGCAAAGCTCCTGCAGCAGTTGCGCCGCGCCGAGTGCTATCCCGCAAGCCGAGTGCGGTGCGAATCGAAAAAAGAGTGCGACGCATGTAGGACTTTGTGTGCTGAACTGCGCTTGCAGGAGTGAGCTTAGTTGTCTGTTGCTTTGTTGCTTGTTGCGTTGTAGCTGCCGTGGCTTCTAGTTTGCTGAGCGTAGTCTACCTGACGTGTCGCATGCGTGTGGGACTCCAGGTTGTGATCAGCAAGCTCATTGCTCTCACCGCTTCTGTTGCCGCAGGTGCCCTCGCGGTCAAGGACATACTCAGGGGTGTGATGAAGGTGATTTGTCAGGCCGGCGCGCCGGTGCCACAGGTTCTGGACAACCTATGTGGGACTTCCGCTTCCCGCAAACGGACGCTCCTTCAATCGTGCAGAGGGCTGCCTTGAGTTTTACAGAGTCGCAGCTGATCCGCTGCCTGATCTGGGTCCTCTGCCCTCTTTTCTTTTCTTTGCCCCCCGAGAACGGGCGGCGATTTGTGCGTCATCTTCTTGCTTTCCATCCAGACCGCTGCCCTCTTGTGGAGGCGCATGCTGTCGCTGTGGTGTTGACCCAGCTGATGGATGAGTTTAACTGACCAAGACTGGTGTGCAGTCAGAGCAATCTCCCGCAGTGCTTGTGAGTGCACTTCTGTTTTGCGTGCGCAGTGAGCGTGGGCAGCTCACGTCACGTGGCATGAGCTCACGTGGCATGAGCGCATGATGTTTGTGGGTGAGCCATTTGTGATCATTGTGACTACGCATACCTGCCCTTCCCCATCTTGAACCCTACCCTGTGTGGCGTCCGTTCAGCAAGTCTTCCAGGAACTAGCCCACCGCTTCAAGCTGGAGGATGCCTTGCGGGACCAGATCATCAGATGTGGGGCTGCCTCTTTCAGCGAGTCAGCTGCAAACAACAGATTAGTTGGCCCATCGCTTGCAAACCTGTTACCCTGGTTGCCCGTTCTATGCACCCTGACGTTGCAGCCGTCAATCCCCATGTGCATTTGGCGCTGTTGGCCGTGCGTCCGACGAGGATTTCCCGCACTCCTGTAGGAAGATTCCCACGCAGCCTGACCATTCCTGGGCCTGCGTTGTTGCGTACTTCGACCCAGAACGAGGCTCTCCGCGTTTCCGCAGGTGCCGGGGCGTGTTGTTTGGTCTGCCTCTTGCGGTCTCGGCCTTCAATCGTCTTCCTATGCTCATGACTCATGCAAGCCAGTGTGCGCCGCGGCGCACACTGTTTTGCATGATGGTCAGTGGTCAGCCTGTACTTCGATGACCTCACCCAACAGGACTGGACACATCTTGCTCACCGTGCTCAGGACATTGTAGGGCAAGTGTTCTCCACATGTGGTTTCCGCTTTTCCCCAGACAAGCGTCAGGCGCCATCAACGACGGGTGATTTGCTTAGCCTTCTGCGCGACTTGTTGTGGGTCCGGCAGCGTCTTGTCGAAAAAACTTGGGACATCGTCGGTGCAGCCCTGACTACAAGATCTCTCCGACCGGGCCAAGCGTCCAAATGGCTGCCTCACGTTTTTTGGATCAGCGGGCTTTTGGCCGTGTAGCCAGATCAGGTTTGAATGCAAGCAAAGAGCGCCAACGCACCATTGGGGATATTTCCATAACAGCAGAACTCCGTCAGGCGTTTGAAGCAGTGCTGACCATTCTTGACTTGAAGCCAGAGAGGCTTGTGGCGGCTCGTCCGCAGAAGCACTTAGCGAGTACTTGTTGCAAGCGATGCAGCCCAGGATGGGTATCGAGTAGGCTCTGGGGCCTTCCTTTTGATCAGCCCACTTCAGCAGAGGCTGGGCGCAGTGGTTACCATCAATTACCATCAATAATTCTGTCTTCAATCTTTGGGACTTTCAAGAGACCAACATCGCGCAGTTGGAGCCCCATATGGTCTTCCAGTCTCTCATTACTTTCCCCTCGGCTTTCAGGAACACAACTGGGGTCTACTTCATTGATAACGTCGCGTCTTTGATGGCATTGGTTAACGGACGTTCTGACCGCCCAGAGTTTGATATCATCGCCCAACGCATCAACCTGCTACTATTCTGCCGCCAGTGCTCCCTGTGGCTTGAGTGGATTCCATCAAAGAGCAACTGGAGCGATGCCAGCAGTTGCAAAGGCTTCCTAGACTCCCCTGGTTTGCCTCTGATGCTTCTGTGTTTACGTCAGCGCAGTTCCAGTTTTGTTATGGGACTTTGACATCCGCATCGGCGCCCGAATCTTTCAATTTCTCAGCTGATTGGCATTCCCTAGTGTCTTGGGAGTGAGTTAGCGCTTTGGGATGTAATCTCCCCGTTAGCAGCCTGAGCGGTGCCGGGGTGACCGGCTCCCTGAGATCATACCTCGTGACGAGGTGAAAACCAATGCATTATGGGCTTTGCTCATGAACCGAGTGTGTCTGCAAGTTGTATACAAGGTATTTTTTCGGATTTTCCCTTCCCGGCCCATCCACAGCCTTCCAGGCAGGCGGGGCATGAAATCTTAGGAATTTTGAGTCTGTTGAGATAGCCTCAAGCGGTTTTCATTTTTTTTTGAAGATTTTTGCTTTATTCTTATTTTTTTTTGATTTTCCTCCCTGGCGGGGACTCCTCCGCAGCAGGCAGGCGGGGCATGACATTTTAGGAATTTTGAGACAGCCTCACGCACTGTTTGAATTTTTTGAATACTTTTTGTTGTTCTATTTTTTTTTATTTCCCTTGCCGGCGGGGAGCCCCCCCCCACACAGCCTTCCAGGTGGGCAGGGCATGAAATTGAATGGTTCTCACACATTCTTGGAAACCACTTTGCCAACCATTTCCAATTTCAGAATCATTTTCCCGACTAAATTTAAAATCAGAAATATTTCAGGAATAAACCCGAAACTATGATCCCTGAAAGCTGACCAATTGGTGGTCTTCAGACTATTGCCTGTTGCTGTCATGGTGTTTTCATCTCTGCTGCTAGTACGATTACTACTACTGATAGGAACATTCGTGTACTGTAGCCATGATATTTCTTCCGATCATTTCGATCATCATTGTTTTTCCTGTTATGATTATTAGTGGCAGTTTTATTACTATTACTTGTACCATTGTTGCTAGTGTCACTGTTTTACTACTGCTATGCTTGCTACGTGCTCGAAATGCGGCGCTTTGGGACTTGTGTGAAGCATCCACGCATTTTGGCTCCGAATATCTCAGCCGAATCTCTCGCATAGAGCGTACCCAAATTTTGGCACAAAATTCAGCTCGCGACGACCGCATCGTCACATTTTGCCTCAGAATTGAGCTTTCGTGTGGATCCTTCACTTTTTGACAGCTGGCTGAAGCTCGCGCTCTCGTGTAGAGAGTCTTCGCACTTGGGGCCTACCGCCACCCCACCTCCTCAATTTGACATCAAGACAGCAGGTTGTGTTTTTGTTCGTCTGTATGTGTACACCCCTGACTTTGCAAGTTCTAAGGGTTTTCGTGTTCCACTTGGTCGTAGTGAAGCAGGGGGGGAAGCTCCCCCCTACACCCCAGGCAAACGTACCCGCTTTACCGTGCCCCCGCCATGACGCGCTCGGGCCATCGTTATGGCCACCTAAGACGACGACGCCGTCGACAATGAAGACGAAGACCATACTCCCCCTAAGGGCTTACCTCCTCCTGAGGGCTTACCTTCCCCTCAACTTTTGCACTGATCTGTAAGTTTGTTTCTATCAAGGCATGGCTGTGTCGCCTTCTAACATAGCTTTCTTACTAACAGGCCAAGGACTACAAGAACCGAATTTCAAAATCACCAAGGTCAATCCCTTCTCCGTGCGTGGGGAAGCCAATGATCACTTTTCTGAAGTTACCGTTGCATTTTTTGAAAAGCTATGTACTCACACGGCTGCTGAGGGCACATTTTCTTCGACGAGTGCTTTCTCAAGCAGTAAGGGTGCTGTCGTTTGTTTGTTAGCAAGTCTCGTGAATTGCCATACATTGTTTGGCTTGAGTATGGCAATCTGGATGAAACCATAAAGGTTTGATCTATTGAAAGCATTGTCAGATCAACGACAGGCGTTATTGTGCGCTTCGCTGCACATTGTGCCAAACTATGCAATCCTGATTTGAGATTGCTGCTTGCGGCAGGAGCCATTGGAAGTGCGAAGAGAGAAGCTGTGGAAAATCCTGTCACCTTCCGAGGGCAAGGCTGGACCACCCCTGAAACCACGCGACAGCTTGCCACGATATGCCCAAAACTTGCACGATCTTGCACATGTGAAGAGAGGAGCGCAGTCAGAGCTTCATGTTGATGGATGCAACCGGAGTCTTTTAAAAAGCGTGTGTCTAGCCGCAAAATCATCTGCTAAAGGGCATGTTTCAGACGTGTGGAGTAGGGTCAGTTGCAGGAGCGGGTATCGCGAACATGCAGACATCTTCCTGGGTAGTGTAGAACTGATGATGAACATCAGCATCAACAGATACCCAAATCCAAAGTAGAGTCGTAATCACATTGTACTCCAGAGTTAACGCAGCGAGCAAACATGGACAGCAAGTACGTTTGATCGAGGCTTATCAAAACACAAACTAACCATCGAACAGATGAGCGCAAGGACGGCAATCCTTTTTAGATTTCATCCGCAGCCAGGTTGCAATCAATATCCTTCCTGCTGCCAACAAATTCCCCATATAAGGAAACCAGTGCTAAGCAGCTTGGTCCATACATGCTGGGGCGTTTCGTTGGCAAAAATCTGTGTCACGTTTTTCATTTTTGGGGCTTCTATATTCCTACTTTAATGAGAAGTGTAGACTGTGGACCAGTGTAGACTGCTTGAAGCCTAGGGAACTCAGCAACTAATTAAGGATTAATCTTTCCTGACCCCAGCTTCTTGAAAAGTAAGAGGTTCTCATAAGTTTGGCTCCTGCCACGCGGGAAGCATCACAGGTCACCTTCGCAGTGTATCGAAATTTCAACGATATCAATGAGGAGGAGATCCAGGCTCCTGCGCTTGCTACGGTGAAGCGCAGCTTGCTGAGCTTGCTGCGGGGAGGCCTTTCTGGATGAATCCATTGCAGGATCCTGCGAGGCAGCGTCCAAAAGAACATGTGAAAATTAACATCATGCGAAGAACATGGGTGCTTCACTTTGTAAAGCCGTTTCTGTAAGTTAAGCAACTTCCTTGGACGTGTGCTGCACTTTCCTCAGGGCTTGATGCTGAAGACATTGACAGAGAATGCAACCTACGAGCCATCCAAGAGGTCGCTCAATTGGTTGAAGCTGAAGAAGGACATTGGGTTGCCTGTCTGTAGCTCTTATAGGAAAGGCAGGGGGGCATACAGAGCACTTGCAGTTTGGAGGGGCAGATGCTCAAGCTGGTACTAGTACAATATCTGTGCAGGGACAAGGAGACGATACGGCACTCGTGTTGACTTCATTCTGACGTTTTACGGGTTCAAGTGCGGATTTGACCGATTGAGTCCGCAATTTGCAGAACACCACGGAGGACTATTTGGAAGGGATGGCTGACAGCATCGACGTGGTGCCTATTGGCGCATACTATGGCAAGGCATGGTTTGCTTCAAGTCATGTCCTTGTCTGCCGCAACACATTCACAACCTGGAAGCAGGGCAAGCGTTCTGGCGCCTACGGTGCATACCTGCTCGCAATATACGACGAGGAGGCTGGGCAGCAGAAATAGACCTGTCCTGATGCAGCGTCGCCTGCTGCCCGTGCAGAACGAAGAGTTTCAGACCGTATGCAAAGCTGGTACTGGGTTCTCCGATGAGGACCAAGTATTCGTCAGTAGATTCATGAATTTCAGCTGTGGGGGGCATACTGAAGGAGCGAAGAGTTGTTTGGCAGTCTGCTTGTGCAGGATCTGGTGACGCACTATGGCTTTTTCAAAAATCACCAGCGTCCATGCGCAGAGGCTTTGGCATCTGCTCTTTTTGGTAGTCGATGCTGCATCTCATGCTCGAGCTGGGAGACAAACTACAACGTCAATGACAAACTGAAGCCAGATGTGTGGCTCGAGCCCTGTCAGGCCGGTGCAAGACATTTTCACATTCAGTTCGATGCTGTAAGCACCTCGTCTTGCTTCCAAACTTGAATCTCCAAGAATTTACAACAGTTTGAGTTGACATCTCAACCTCAGATGCAAGGGCTCACACGGAATGGAGGGTTGGAAATCACAAATGACGGTTGTCCCCTCCCCGATTTTTGCCTTCACGGACAGTATTGGCGCCTTTTACCATGCAACGACTTGATTCAATGCTGTGCTTGCTCGAATGACAACCTAGCCTGCTAGCATCTGCTAGCCGCAGTACATGCAAAGCGTTGCAGGTCTGGGAGATCAGAGCAGCCGATCTGAGCATCTCGCCCGTCCACACCAGCGCCTTTGGTGTAAAGGCCGAGCTTTTGATGCCCTTGCAGTTGAAGGGGTTCGTGCAGAAACAGCTTTTCTGTTTCGATGCAAGCCTCAGTATCGCCATGAGTATGGGTGAAAATCTGCTCATGATTTATCAGCCATTTTGTTGCAACATTTTCTCTTCGCCGACCTTTGGTAAAGGCCGGTGCGCTGACACGGCATTTTCGAGTTTGTTTGTTTTGCTGGCAGCTGTGCTAAGCCTGGTTTTCCGTGGCAGACGATGGCTAAGAAGAATGATATCCAAATGGAAGCGCGCAGCAAGCAACACACGCCTCTCCCTCCCTGAGTTGTGAGAAGCCTGGGTCCGTTGTCTTACTTTTTCATTGGTGCGTTCTAGCGTTGGCTTTCACCGCAGCTGATTGCTGTGCTACGTTGTGCTACCAAGAAGGACCGTTTTTTCTTGTGTCGTGTGGGGCTTTCTGTTTAGAAGTGCTTGAGGCAGCTCAGAAGTTGTTTCGAGCACAGGCGCTTCTTGCAAGTAGTGGTGCAAGGCTGACGGAAAGGGAATCGGCCTTCGATTCCCCCGCTTCCTGCGCATCCGAGATGACAAGACTCCAGAGGAGACTGGAAGCGATGCAAGGTCTTTGACGTTCGCAACAAAAACATTGCAGTCTCGTGGGTGCTATCCTCGCACTTACATGACTCCTTGCCGCTCGTGTTGGCGAGGAGTCCACGGGATCCGAGCAGATTGTCGAAATGTTTGAGGCACAAGCTTCCATCTCTGGTACAGCAGCAGCTGGGTCCCGATCTTTTCTTTTTTTGTGCGCTTGTCAGCACAATTAGGCGCGAAGAGCTGTCTTGCCGAGGTGGACGACGACTTCTGAGTCCGCGACGGCAGCATGGAGCCTTAGGTGCGCAACTGACCCCCCCCCCCCGGAGAAAGCAGGAACCCACTCAGCTGAGGTCGACACAGCGCAGGAGCTTGCAGCAGGCTTAGCTCGCTGACTTTCGTGGTCCGAGATGGCAGCATGGCCTGTGATATTCTGAAACCATATTAGTTGTCGTACATCGCGCGTTTTTATTTGCGCATTGATTGAGCGTTTACTTTGGGAAACCATGTTTTGGGATTGGCCACTGCATAAGAACATAATGGAGAGATGTTGTTTATGACAGTATCTACATGCAGTTTGGTGGTTTCAGCACGACATTCTGGAGTCTAATAGCGTTGCTATGGTGGTTTTCTCTCGAGCTCCTGTCGCGAATTCCCATCACAAAATCAGTATTTGTGATTATTTGTGTGAGCGCCTATTGCAAGGTCCCCTAGTACATATACAGGATTTCCCGCGGGCTCTGGTAGCGAAATCCCATAGCAAAATCAGCATGTGTGAGCGTCTCCTTGGGGATTTGCATCCCGTGATGCGCAACTTCCCCCATGATGTATATCTTGCCTGATGCAGCGTCTACGGCTGGAGATGCATATTCTCACCAGCTGATATGTAATAACCCCGGCAGAAGTAGGTACAGTCGCGTGAAACACGCGCAGCGGATCTCATCCGTCACGCCGCGAGCCCGGATTTGTCAGACTGACAGGCACTGATGACCATGCTGCTTTTTGACGCCGTTCACTGTTCAAGGTGGGGAGCCTTGCCGACTGCAAATTCTGATCGGAGGGCATTGGAGCCGTCCGCTTTGTTGCGGAGAATCTGACCCATTGTCACAAAGCAGACAATCCATGAGAATCTAAGACTCCAATACCTGGTGAACAAGTGCTCACGGGGAGGGGTGAGGCAAGACGCCTCCGCGGTTTGCAAGTTAAGAGCTTGTTTGGGGTGCGCGAATGAAAAGCTTCGACATTTGTGCTCGTTCATTTGTCCTGAGATGTCCTGAGCCTGCGGTTTTACTTGTAATTGATTTCCTGCTGGCTTTCGGAATGACTGCAGGCATTTGAACAGGAAGAGGCGGAAACCGAACCTGAGTCCGAAGATCGGGTCCAGGAGGCTCTTGCCAGCTGGTTGGTGAGCTCTGGCCGCAAATTGAGAGTTCCACATGCGATCAGGATTCGGCACCGCTGTCTTCGCAGCAATGCAGACAGCCAGGCACGAATTTGGCTAAGAATGACTGGCATCATCTGGCATCTATCTGCAGGTTATGGATATGGAATGGAATTCCTGCAGTATTTATGAACTGTCAACTTGCGATTGGTGCGGGACGTGGGGCTGCACAGGGCAAATAGACAACGTAAAGGTGCAGGGCGGTCTGCCAAACTTGGGCATATCAAGTGCTGAAGATGTAGGGGGAGGGGGCCGGTTGTAATTGATGAGACATTCTGCATTCTGCTGCGCAGCTGGAGCAGTCTGAAAGCTGAACTGCAACAGAACTGCCGCTGTCCAGATGGACGTTTGGAATGCGAGTTCTGCGGGCGCAAGTTCAATCCGGCCAGCTACGCCCGACATCAGCCTGTTTGCCAGAAGGCGCTATTGCCACACGCGCCGCTGTCTCCTCCATTCTTCATAGGAAAGAGTTGAGTGGACGCTTGCAGGTGTTTGGCAAATCTCGGCCGCAGTTTGTACCCTCCTATGGTGTTTCCAAGGCAGGTTGTAGCGTGTGCCCAGTCGGATTGTTTACACAGCTACAGCTGTGGCTTGGCATGTGCTCGGATGAGCCAGGCACCTGCTGCATCACGCGGGCCAGGCCAGGATGAAGGGGTAATGCCTGGCCTACCTTCGGTGGCTTGACGCAATTTGAGCATGTGTTGGCAAGGGGCTGGTCGGGAGCTTGGCCCCGGTGGCTTGGACATATTAGTGGCGGGAGAGATGGTGGTAATCAATCCGATAATGCAGGCGTCCAATCAACATCAGAGAGATATGGGAGTCTACTTGCCACCCAGGTCCTCCTGCAGGTGGCGCGCTGCGCCAGAGGTGGGATGAAGCGTACGAGCAGAGCTCTCACCCAAAGCCATCTCCAGGCAAGAATTGGGGGGCGCAACCGCAGGTGTCCACGCTTGTGTCAGCTTATGGCTGGCATGAAATTAATTCAGCCATCATCCCTGATAGGTAAGTTTGAGGAAGAGGACCGCCTCTGAGTGCTCGAGTGGCTTGCATCCAGAGCCATTGGCATTCAACATGTGTTCTGAGGTTCTGCGTTCTTTTCCTTCCAGACCTGCTAGGACTGCCAGCATCATGGCCAATTAAGTGCATGTTGTAGTGGCATCTAGTACGAGGCTTGCTCGTGCATGGTCCTCCTTTGTTTCGGCTCCTAGCTTCCTTGGGACCTAAGCTGGGTCCAAACACGGGCAAAGCACGTGCGCTTGTTTGCTGCAAGGCTGGCAGAAGCATGCAGTAGCAGCGCGCTTGTTGCAGCAAACGCTGCAATCCCCCGCAGCAGGCACTCGCTGAGGCACAAGATGAGCCACTACGCCGCCTTCCTGGTCTCCAAGCTCATCCTGTGAAATTGCTTCTCGCGTCTCCAAGGTCCCTCTTCCTAACGTCTCCTTTGAGCCGATAGACTTGGAGGCCGGGTCTGGCGCTTAGACTCAGCCCATCACAGCCCCCATCAAGCTGCAGCTTGAGACGACTGGAGATGCTTCGAAAGAGCAATCGATCGCCAAGGCTAGGTGATGTCTTCAGAAGTGTCACACCAAGCTTCCTCCGTAAGGAGGAAGACCAGGAGAGGATTTGCACAACCTTCTCATTTGCACCACGCCGCTGAGAGAGGATCAGGGTGTGTAAGCTGCAGGATGAAGACGATTTTTGGAAAACCTGCTGCCCAGAAATCACTTACAAGCAGAGAGCTACTGGTTCAGACCTCGAAGCGTCTCTTCGTGTTCGCTGTTTGCTGCTTGCACCTCGTCAAGGCTGGGGAGTGTGTTTCGGCACCCTTCTCAGCTCGAATGTCTGGTTCGTGAGTGCCCTCGAATGCTTTCAACTTCACCAATGGAACTTCTGCAAGGTTTGGGGTGTTTGCTGCAAGTGATGAGCCTGGGTTCGCTGACGCCCAGCCGCATCAAGTGAGCAAGATTTGTAGCCAACTAGCCTTACATTTATACCCTGTTTGGCGGCAAGGTCGCGGGCCATGCTTGGCCATCCCAGCCGCTTTGCGCTCACGTACACCTTAGGGTGACAAGCTTAGCCAACTGATTTTCAGGCGCGGTGTATCTTTTTCAAGACCAGTTGTGCAACTTGCTTTCAGGAATATAGTGGCGCTTATTGGAACGTTTTTCCTGGCCGCTAGCTCGCTGAAGTGTGAAGGTTTTCCAGTGCTCATGTTGACCTGTGTCTGAGCGTCATGAGCTAAGCTGCTGAGAATGACGCCTGGATGCCCCCAGGCAGGACCCCGACGACAAGTTCGCAAGATGTCAGACAAGAGTCGGGTGGAAGCCTTAGACGATGCCTTGTGCTCAAGGTTTCGACAGCTTTCATCACATTACGTGAACGCTTTTCTTGTATCATCGTGCATGCGCCGAGAAGAGGCAGAGATAAAACCACCCAGTCATGAACAACGCCAGCAACGATCNNCCCCCCCCCCCCCCCCGGCCCAAAACAGCGTCATGCCCCGAATTGCGACAACTAAGAATCCCACCCGAAAGAAAAGATGTGGAGCATCCGAGCCAGGGATCCCACAAAACACTGCAAAGCAATAGATATGACAACGGCAGTGTGCCACAACCCTGTAAAGAGATGCCCCCAAAACGCGTGATAACCTTCAGTCTGTGTACTCAGCCGTTACACACACATGTGTTTTACGCAGCTGCTTAGTAGCGGCTATCTATCATGCAACTGCAGACCTTAATCTTGCGCCGTTCTTTTAACCAAGCAGGCGAACACATCGGCAGTGTTCCTGGTGTCAATGGTTTTGACGTTGCTGGGCCTTCAGGCATCAGCACCTGCGGAAACTGCAGCAGCTTTTGCATGCTGTTGTAGACACAACCACCTTGGAGGTGCCCCATTTCTTCGGCCGTTCGCTGGCCATCCTAGCGCTGGTTGGCCTGCAATGGCATTCTCCCAAGCAAAGTGATGACTGGAGCAAAGGAACGTCTACAGGAGTTGACGTCCTTGCATTCAAGCCTAGGGCTTCGCTCGCGTGGTACACGCTGTCGTACATCCCATACGGCCAACGGCTTGCAACCACAGTGTTAAAGAAGTGTTGCGGGCTTAGTTCAGACGGACTTGCGGAGGTGCCAGGTCAACAGCAATTCTATGTGAGTCGCGATGGGTCTTGAGGTTTTGGATGGTGCTGCTTCTGACAGCTCAATTCTGAGCATTTTAGCAGCAAGAGAAAGAACACATGCGTCTTCCGAATTTGTGCGCAATTCTGTACATATGCACGACTGGATTGGACCAGACGATGATGGCATACACTGCATGTTTGCACCGAGCTGTTGCTCCTTGTAAAGTATGTCCGCCCACCTGTGGTTGTTCGATTGAAGTGGATCTGTGCCGATGGCATGTCTTCTCTCGACGAGCCAAAGACACCCGCAAAAGGCTCCCATCGTGCTTAAGGTTGACATGACTTGACAGCAAGCACCATGCTCATGTCCAGGATGGATTGTGTCTCCACAGTCTCCTCATCAGGGCCGTGGCCCACAGCTCAGTGCGTTTCAGCGACAATTGCAGACGCAGTCAGGTGCATGCAACATCGACATAGCCGAGAGATCCGAGAGTTTTTTAGCCAAGGACTGCGGCCTGGCCGGAAGGTAATGATCTTGAGGACCTGCCCTCTGCTGTTCTGCCTCAAAGCTTTGTCTGAGACATTCTGAGACACTGCGAATATGCCAAGTGCTCAAAAAGAGATGCCATGGGAGCGCAGACGTCACGCCCATCCAAACGGCCTCGCGTCTCCTGGGTTTCAGACAGTGACGAGCATGCCTTGGTGCCAGAGGTGGCCGATACACAGCGTTTGTGGATCAACATTGCGGGCACACGGATGCAGGCCACAAGACACACCCTCTGTGCGCTGGGGCCTTGCTACTTCACAAGTTATCTTACAACCCGTGTTCCTACTTCGGATGAGATCTTCATAGAGACATCCCCTGCGGCATTCGAAGTGGTGTTTGGGGCCATGCTCGTGGCGCAGGCAAGCCTGGCGAATGCAATCCATGTCGTTCATGATGGCATAGACAAGTTCGGGCACGTGCTTCGCCACCTACTGGATTTCTTGATGCTCGGCTGGACTCTAGGCAGGCCACTTCACTTGCCGGCCTCAATCTGCACGTCCGCATCTTGTGACACGGCAGCTTTCTTCAAGGCTGGTGACTTTCTGGACCAGGAGTTCATAAGCTTGGAACTGGGACTGAGGTCTCATGGAGTGCAGGGTGGTGTATTCGAGTACCTGCGCAGCAAGCGCCAAAACCCCTGTGCCTACTGCTTCTCTGCTGACGGAAGTGTTGCGACCCGTGGTACAGTGCATGTCTCGGCCGAGTGTAACTCTCGAGACACGCACGCTTACATTGGAGCCAATACGGCAAAGACGGCAGACCTGTTGACATCGCTACATTCCCGACCGCCCGCAGAGCGCAGAGTTGCAGTTTTGTCCGAGCTATACAATGACGGTGATCAAAGCGGCGAGGGGCTAAACTTGTACCTGGAGGAAGCAGACTTTGAAGATGGTGTTGACGTGGAGGAGGATTTGGACGGAAATGCAGCTGCTTCACGACTCATATTTGATCTGGGGCCCAGGTTCATGCTTCGGCTGCAAGGCGCCTTGATTGGGCTTACATCCAATACGGCAGTGCCATGCAAATGTTCGGTACGGCTTGATATCGCGGATAGCCGTGCTGAGCTTGAGAAGACCCGCAGGCCCGGAGGCTTAGGAGGCGCTCTCCATGCGTTTGTTGAGCTTCTTCCAAACTACGGCGTGGACGAGACAAATAAGTACCACTTTAGACATTCACTTGCAAAGCTTCAGGTGCAAGGCCACCGCCCGCTTGGACGCTTACTTGCTGTGGAAGTTTGGAGTTGTGCAAGCTGTCGTGCCGGTAACGAGACTGCTCGTCTATGGCGTTTGTCAGCCATGGAAGTCTTCGGTGATCTGATCGAATTACCTGATGAGCTGTCCTGTTTGGATAGTCGACATCCCTTTTGTTTCGATGAGCGCTCGACAACTTGCTGCCAGATTCATGCGCAGAGCAAAAGAGCATGATCTACTCCACCTTTCACTCTCCCACTTGTCCATCAAGTCCATTTGCATTAGGGTGCGCATATACCTCGTGCAGCTCTGGAGTCTTCATACTTTGATGATGCCAGGAGAAGGAGCAAAGAGTCAGACAGGTTATGGACGTCCAGATGCAGGCATCGCATGACACCGCAATTCCAGCTAGACAGGTGTGCTGACAAGTCAGCATTACACGTGGCATGACTCATACGTGGCATGATTTTTGAGCACCGTGGTCAGGAGATCCGCAACTTGCGACGGCAGACGCGCGAGGCGTCGTCAGCCTTGTTTTGTGACAATGTGACCCGCATAGTACTTGTTGAGCTCTACTAGAGGAGTTGTAAGTCAGGAGTTACGTGCGGCTCAAGCCTCAGGACTCCGAAGAGCCGCCAGCAGCTCCACCAGAACCAGACTCGTCCGGGCGCTTGGTTAAATCTGCTCCAGGGAAGTCTGCTTCAGCTAAGCTTCAGCTGAATTCCTTGGAGTTGTCTCAGGCCGTGTGCCATCAGGTCATGTAGCCCTTTGGGGCCAGGCCGGAAGGACAGCAAGCTCTGCTCGTGAGAAGTAGACCGGCAGCTTCTATTGCATCGCAGCACTTGTCCCACTTGTCCTTGGTGGATGGGGTAATGGTAGCCGCTGCTAGCTGCAAGTGCTTGTTCTCATTGTGCACTTCTCCCGAAACCAGGCTCAGAACGTTCAGTCAGGTCTTGATAGTTCCTCAAACCGACTTGAGCTGAGAATGTAATTCAAATTGCACGAAGCATTGCTGGATTGATGCGCAGTGTGTGGGAGCCACGATCAGGCAGAGGTATAAAAAGGTCCTTTTCTGACCAACAAACCCTAGCAAAACGATAGGCGCAGGCCATAGAAAAGATACCTCAAAATGGGCATAATGGGCGACCTATAGGGACCCCATAAAAGGCAAAGATGTGGAACATCTGGACAAGAGATCTGGCAAAACATTGTAAAGCTATACGTAGGAAAAAGCCACATTGCTAAAGCCTTGTCAAACGACAGGCCCACCCAGAAATCGATGCATGGAAGGTCTCAGGGTGTTTCCAAAGCAGACTTAAGCTGTGAGACACCACGCTTTGCATGGAGCACTCACCATTGCAGGACGGGGATCTTGCTTCATGTGGCGACAATCAGCGAGGCACCCTAGAAGACCTGTGCAAGCTACGTGCATGGCCAACAGAAATGCGTGGGCTCCCACAGAAAGAGCAATCTTGTCTCTGGAGGCGCCGCCAAAGTGGTGCTTGCCACCTTCCGAGCTCCACACCCTGTATCGGCAGTCTTTCCTCCAGAGCCATGCAAGGTTGGAGCACATGAGTGCGCCAGAAGATCCAGGCTTCGACAAGAGGCTTGTCGACCGATTTCAGTCCTTTACCCTCTTTGTTTTGCTCCTACGTACATTTGGCTGGTGTGCGAGGAGCTGCCAGCATCAGAAAACGAGTCATTCAAGGAGTGGGGGAAAATCTCTTGAAGCCGCCAAGCCCATTAGCTTCGCCATCCTGAGCGGCACAATGAAAGGACACTCCCGACACTCCCAGGAGTTCCGCGGTGGTTCAACACGGCACGGCGCCCAGATGTCACCTGATTCGTGTTTATGCTGGCTGCTTGGCAATGCAGATGAAAACCAAGGACTTGCACCATGCGCTCCTGAATGGGAGTTGATGGCATGCGAGGCGTGCTTGTCTTGAAACGTGCGGGCTCGTGATGTCACGCAGAGGTGCAGCAAAATCTCCTCTCAACAAGTCGTTGAAGCTTCACAATTTCTGTTTGGGAAGCAGGACTGCGGACGCCGATTTAATCCTGCCAGCTTGGAGAGGCATCGTGCTGCCAAGCTCCCAGTGGCAGCCATGCTCTGTGCATGAGAAGGGCTGTAGTAGGAACAGAGCAGTGCAAGGTTTGCCGGAGAGTTTTTGGTGGGAAGAACATGAGATGTTCGCTGGATTCTCAAAAGCAGCGTCTACGTGGCATGAGGGATCCCAAGGACCGCGGTAAAGATCTGCTAAAACGGGAGCAGAGATCTTGGCGTCCACAGACCAGACATGTTGTTTGCAAATGCGTTCTTGGTGAGCTGGTGGAATGGAAGAGGAGCGTGGGGATGTCTCAAGCTGCGGCTCGACCGTTCAGGCCGGCTGCTCAACGCCTTGGGATTTGAGTTTCTGATGGCAGTCAAGGGTGCTGTTTGGTGAAGGCTGCCGGAGGGCAGTGTGGCTGGACAGGGGCAACAGATGTGCGCGACAACAACCTCTGAGTCTCATTAGCTTTCGCCTCGCTAAGCCGCTAGGCTGGAGCTCCTGCAGTGACAGAACCAGCGCAATCTTCACCGGTCACTGTGCCACTGGGATCTAACCATCAGTCTCTGTCAGAGCAACTATGGGCAACTCCCAAAACTCATTGACGTAGTCCCAAGTGCATCATAGTGCTCATGATATCTCATCGCTGCAAGGTCGGGGACCACTGCAGGAATTGCCGCAAACGGTGGTTCTGGTCCTGGTAGCATCGGCCTGATTGCAGGACAGCCAGCAGAGAGCCCTGTTCACAGCCTGTTCCCTTGACGTAGTGCATGGCTCTCTTTATCTGATTAGGCACGCCTTCATGCATAAAACCTGAAAGCCACATCAGATATTACAAAAGAAAGCATAGAAGAGGCAGGCCAGCCCACTCAAGAGTGCAGAAGGAAGTAGCGCGAATTGAAGGTTGCTGCAGGAAAGCTTTGGTGTCCGCGCAGGGTTGAAATGCCGAAGCGCACGCTATCGACAACGCCAGATCAATGCCGAAGACCCGAAGCTTGCGGGACCTGGGCCGCGGTGTGCATCACGCATCCAAGACGGTCTGTGTGACCGCAACTGCGAAAGATTTGGGGATTGTGGCAACCGTCAGCTTAGGCGATGTCGACTGCCGTGTGCACTCTTGCGTCGGAGCATGATTTGACCAGATGTCGGTGAACTGTGGCACGCTGTCTAAGTGTCAGCAGGATGACAGCATTACAGTTTAGACAAGCGTTCAAGTTTGCATATGTCTTGGATAAGCAGCATACTCTGGGGGTCTGTTCACTACTGCTAGCCCCATTTCTCGGATCAAAACGTTCTTTTGGGAAGGCGTCGCTTTTGCTATGCGCAGCCCTGCCTGTAATTGTCTTGTATTGGCTCTTAAGTTGGCTTTCTGTCAAGAGGGGGGATGAGTGAATTCGACGTCTGCATCTGCTTGCTTTTCCTTGTCCTTTGTTTAGGCACTATCCTTCCGGTCCGTTTGATGCCTGGGCTTCGTGTGTTCGGGCATACTTTCGTAAATCGGCCCCTCTCGGCCCTAGTACTCGTGGCTTGTCACCGCTGCATGGCTGGGGAACTCCCCGAAACACGGTATGTTCTGGCATTGCGTGTCAAAGAAAGGAAGCCTTCGGTTAATCGCAGGGTCCGACCGCACAGTGACACTGGTGAGATCACATGATAAGCAAAAGCTGCAGGGGATGATTTACCTATTGCATGCTTCTGCAAGCCGTACCATGTATGCTAACCGCATCTACTGGGTCCCGAGTCCCGAGGCACATGGCATCTACCTTGCTCTTGACCCACATTTGGTTTGATGCTTTCAATAACTTTTGCTTCAGCGCATGCGAGCTTTTGACAGCAACGAGAAGACGAGGCCTTTCAGCAGAGCAGTGGCCGCTGGTACGAAGTCTGCTCTGCAAGTCGGAAGTAGGCTTGGGCAGCCTGATGCCCCGGCGTACACAAATTCGATCATGGCGGGGAAAGCCTGGTGAACTTGATGCAGAGGGAGGATGGTACTTGCACAGCCGAAAATCACCCAGAGCGCCTTTGAACATGCTCTGTCGTTACTTGACTGTCGTTTGTTGTCGGCGTGGTTTGCACGCAATCGCACAACTGGATGTAAGAAGCTGCAACTTCAGCAAGCGGATGCAACACTTTAAAGCAGTCAGAATGATTCCAAGCCTTCGTTCATGTAACTCTACTGGGATAAGACTGCCTCAATGGCTGCAAGCACAACGGGAAGAATCGAGGAGCACATCTGTGCAAACTCACTCCTGCCCAACTTGACGACCAAAGCTAATCAATGTTTAGCTTCAACGCCGTGGCAGCCATCCAGACCTCCAGCCACGGGCTTAGCATGTTTAACCGCTGGCACCTACCAACCGCCTGCAAATGCCTGCCATGCAGTGCTGGGTTTGCAGCCGCTAGGTGCGTTTGTCTGCCAGCATCTTCTTTTGTCAGATTTTGCATTCGCATGAGAGGCTGGCGCAAAAATCTTACATGACAAGGCACAACTCGCAATCGAAGAGCCAACACACGCGTCCTCGTTGCGTCCGGAACATTCGCTGTGTTTGGACGCGACTGGCAAACCCGTGCAGCTTCTCATTAAGATGCGTCGAGGATGGTGGTCGCTGGTGGCCAGACCAACTCTGCTGCAGGAAAGTTGAAAAGTCTAGAAGCCAGTGCCTCGGCTCGGGGCCCCCTGAACCTCGAGCGGACACGATGCTGGAAGAGCAGGATGAGCAGGCGAAGCTATTTGAACATCGCTGAAAGTGCTGGCGAAATGTGGCTTCCATTGAGACGCTTGCGACTTAGTGATAAGCTGGAGTTGCAGAGTACCTTGAAACTGGAATGCACGAGCACACATTCCGCTCTTCTCACATTGTCTTGTTACCTCTCCTCAAATATTTTAAGATCGTTGAGATTTCCTCGTGCCACCAGCCTGTGGATTAGATTTTTTGGATTCTATGAGTCCAAGCGATGGTGATGGCTGTGATGCCAACGGCGGTAAGTTTGATAAGAGAAGTCTCCACTGGCCATGGTGCACTTAGAGATCTGAATATCCTGTTTATTGGGCTTGTTGTCAAATGACAATCATCCAACTCGGGTCGCGGCAAGCATTTATGTGAGCAGCTGCCTCGTGTCCAACATGAAAACCAATAAGAAAAGGCTCGCACATCATGATTGTCATTACTGTAGCTTTGGCCTATGGCCCAAATGCTAGCGGCTGCTAGCGGCTAGCGCCATGTGGTTTGCTGGATCCTCACGCGGGCAGCCTCATGGCAAAGCCTGAACACAATTCACTGTAAGGCTACGTCTACTATTGCTACAAGCCCTTTTGAGCTGTACTAATACTTGTCCGCGCTGTAGGCAGCAGATCGCCATGCAGAAGGGACGCGGCTTGGCATGTCCCCAAATCATCAAATCATCAAGTTCAGAACTTTCCTCTGCGATTTGGAGCCCTGTGGAGTTGCTGCTGCTGCTGCTGCTGCTGCTGCGAGTCCCACCTTCAGTCAAGAGTGAAGATGTTTCACAAAGGGCACGAGAGAGGCAAAGAGTATGTTAACCTACATAGCCACAAAGCACATAAAACCCAACGGCTGAAGAGTTTCAACCCCACCGCTGTAGTGTCTAGCGCGTCAGGACCTTCATCGCAGGCATGGCGCTTGGTGTTCGTTGTCAGTGCGTTTTGACGGGACATTCATGGGACATTCACGAGTGAAGCCGCCTTTTGATTTGGTCAATGTCCACTACCATAAATTGTATCCGCAAAAAGGCTTCTAGAAAGAAGACTGTCTTCTTGTGAGTGTGCCATTATTGGGTTCCATGTTGGCTTGGGGGAGGGTTGTCAATTGCCGATGACATGGTGGTACATGGCTTTTTGAGCCTTCCCAACTTCCCAACTGCCAAGCTGCAACGGATGTCTCATTGTTTGGGCAATGTAAGCTTTTGCACCCATGACCTAGCGCATCTATGCGCATCTCATATCATCTCATGATACTCAACCTGTGCGGGTGAGAGTCATTTGCATACAGGTGAGGCCAAGTTTGGGAAGTATAGGGCTTCAATTCTAAGAATGTAATTGCCTTCATTCTGGGGAGTTGCATGGGCAGCTGGAATGCTGGTTCCCTGAAAAACTAGACTCTTGCAAAGTGCTGACAAACATGTTCATCATGTTCCCACCCACTTAGCATCATTCTGACGTAAAGATCCTTTCGGAGGCTGCGGCTTGGGAACCAACGCGTGTGCAAGGTAGGTATGCTTGGGTAAGTTGATAGCTGCTACTGGCTAGACACCTGCATTTGGAATTTCTCACGTTGCGGCTTTGCGGTGGGGTCAAAGAGAGGCAGATTCCCTCGCTTCATTCATGGCGACTGTAGGTTGCTCATTTTTGAGATGCCTCTTGCCAACTGAGCAACTTACAAAAGTCACAGCTAGCGCATAGTTTGTCTGTCTCCTCCACAGCTCCTCCTCATCATTGCATGCTCAAATGTCTGGATTGAACCTCTGAGCACAGCATAGACCATCCTGAGACCCAGCACGAAGCAAAGGAGAAGATGCACAAGATCCGGGGCATGATAGCCTCGCAGTTCAACATCACAGGCCTCACGCTCAAGCGCACGTGTTTACCCGAACAAAGAGAGCCGCCTGCGAGCCGGTCCAGGCAATCGGGCCTTGCTTCATCTCTGCGCCGAGTGCTCAGCCCACTAGATGCGTGCGATTGTGTGCGCATCTCTCACGAGCTTGCTCTAGGCAAAGGATGCGGCAATGCCTAAGGACGAGCAAAAATGAGATTTGACAGTCGCATGCAGTCGCCCCGTCATGATGACCTTCCTTTTGCACTGTAATCTTTCAGATTGAGACACTGCAACTGCAAAGTGGGCAAGAGGAGACCTCAACCTGAGGCTCAGTGAGATCTCTACTTCCACTGAAAAGCTCAGGTCAATAACTGGCGCCTGGTCTTGGAGGCGCATTATGGCTTTGGGTTGAGGGTTGTGTGATGGTCAGCTTGTGCTGGAAAAGCTGTGCTGGGCATGATGAAAATCTAAATCAACCTCTGCTTGATTGATGGGTCAGGGCGTGAGCAGTTGATTTGAAGTTTATTCCAGCCTTCGCAGCCTTCGCAGATTGCCTTCTGAAGCCATGGGCAGCGGAGCTGCAAAGGGACACGCAAAAGCAAAGGCCCAGCCCCATCCCAAGGCCAAAGCCGCACCCAAAATGAAATGCAGAAGAGACCACTGTGATAAATGGATGCCAAGCAACCCTGCGCAATACAATGGATTTTGCTGCGGAGGTTGTCAGACAGGACAGGGCTGTGGACCCATGTGCACCGACCCATCACGCCCTGGCCCCACCCAGGCAGGAATTTGTGTGCGCTATGAGTGCAACAAAAAGAGGCACCCGACTACTAATTGCGATAGACATTGCTGCGAAGGCTGTCAACTAGGTTTGGGCTGTGGTCCCTGTTGCACCGACCCTTCACGCCCTGGCCCCACTGGCCTGGCTGGGGCTGCAAAGGCCAAAGCGAGCCCCAAGGGGGCAGCTGCAAAGCCCAAAGCCAAAGCCCATGCCTAATGAAGCGCCTTCATCCAGCATCTTGGCCGTTGAGATATTCAGGGTCCAGGGTTTAGGTTCGGTCAAATCAATAAGAATGGGTTGTAGTAGCTTCTGATTCAGCTTTTAAGTTTCGGGCCTTGGGCTCAAATAGATCGCTCTACAACCGCAGAACACCTCGTCCCGGCTTGTTCTACCAAACACCTCTACTATGTTTTAGGGGGTTGAGGGTTAGGTGTTTAGGGCTTAGGGACCCTACCCCGAGAACACAAAAACCCAAAACAGGCACATTTAAAAAGGTTGGGTTCAAAAATAGTTTTCAGTGGGGTGCTGAACTGACCCTAAAATCTCCAGAGACCCAAGCCTCAAAGACTCCTGATCATACCATGAGAAATCCACCTGTTGCAGGGGTTGAGCAGGGTCTCCGTAATATTTTCTTTTGGGCCATAGCTAGTGACAGCTAGTGTTGCTACGGGTCAGCCGAATTCAATTCGGTTCAGACACAGCTTAAATAGAATGCACCCCTGCCGATGCGGACTGCAACGTCACTGTCGACGTCATTTAAATTGAGTGGTTTGTTGCGTGCCAAACGACAGCTTGTAATAACGAAGTCAAGTCGTGTCGTACTCATAACCACTACAACCACTCAAGACTTACCACACGGTATAGAGGCTCCAACGTTTTCAGCCTCTTCTATTGTCATTCAGGCTCGTGCATAGCCCCTGAGCCCCAAAGGCCCTGATTTTAGAGTTTCAGGTGCCGGGGTTGACCGGTTTACCCCGTAAGCCTTCAAAACAACCTGTGCGCACACTACCTCTTCGCCCAAAACCTGGAATCCAAGGCTGTACCTCCCGCCCGCGGCCCAAAAGCTCAGGATGCCTTTTTGGCGAAGACAGAAGACTCCGAACATGGGCAGATTCTGCAAGCTGCGGACAAGCTCCTAGTCAGAAGTCCTTGTCAAGGCTTCAGTTTCTTGCTGGTGACGTTTACCTGCTTGAACCAAAGCACTTACAGGCCCTCACCCATCTGAGATCATCTGAGGCGCGCCATCCAAGATGGGTCGCAGCAGCCCTTGGTAAGGTGTCAGTTCAATTCAAGGACAATTTGCAGGTGTGGACGTGGCACCCTGCAAAATAGAAATTCGAAGGCAGTTCACTGTCCACAATGCACGCAGTTTCGCTCTTCATACCCAATAACGCGACTGCTTCTAGTACGTCAGCTTGCGCGCTATGCTGTAAGGCCTCCATTGGAGTTTTTTTTCGGCATTGGAGCGTCATTCGGCATGCCAACATCATCCTGTTGACGTGTACCCCTCATTGTGTTACGATTCGAAGATTTTTTTCAGGCAAGCATGGCTGCGCAGCATGCAATACAGGGAGCTGCACGTCTCATACTGTAGCTGGCCCAGGTTTCACCACCTTCTGCAAAAATTGGCTGATGCACACTTTTCGTCTCCCGCGGCAACGCACGCTTGAATTTTTGGAGAAACCCCGTCAGCTGCCAGGGCTACGCTTTAGAGCCTCAGGAGTAGGTTTTGGGTGGCAAGACGTTTGGGTAGAGTGACTACCGTATTCAGCTTGTCCCCTTACTCCTCAATTCTCAGCACCCCGCGGACATGCTAGCACCATCAACGTAAAAAACCGTTGGCCGTTTTCGTGAGCAGCCTCTAAACACCAGACTCTGCAGGCAAAGTACAAAGCAAGAGGACGACCAAGATGCTTAACGACAGGTAGGCAGGTACCTGAACTTTCCATCTCTCTTGACTGGAGGCTGCCATTGTGGAGAAGCAGCAGACTCTGGCCTGTGCTTGGACAGGCTGAGGGCGAAGGAATGCTACTACAGACAAGGGAGTCTTTGAATTCCATGTATGGTTGACATGCCTAACTCCCACAATCCCCTATTCAGGCCTTCAACCGCAAGGTATGGTTCAAGAAGATCAGAAGACTGGACGCTGAAATCACAAGCGCCTGAATGTACACATTCCGAATCCTCAGCGGTAAACCTTTGCATAATACGGCTGCCTCACACTTTCTTTTACTATGAATGTTGATAGAAGAAATGGATGCAATTATGTTGATGGCCATTCCCTCTTGTGGTGCGTAGTGCAAGCTATTGTATTCTTCAGCAGCCGAGGAAGGAAGCTGTTGAAGAGCTGACTGGCAAAACTCAGGCCGGCAGCTGCGAGCTGACATGCAAGTTTCAGAGACTGGGGCCTGCTTACACTCAATGCATATACCATATTGGAGATATATGGTTTTGGGTGTTTCCACGCCCTCATACTGACAAAGACTCAAGCGAGACTCATAGGTAGTCAAAGTACTGAAAATCTTCTGCTGGCTGCGCAATACTGTAGCATGATTATGAGCGCAGTGGGACTCATGGAGTTAGTTGTGCCACTGTTCCAGTGTTTCGATTAGCGAAAGTATGAGGAAAGCGTGAGGGACATGCCATCAATCGTGAGCTGGTCATGGCTTATGAGAGTTACTCAGACACGGTTGCCCGTGCCGACCCGTAGAGAACTGAACTGAAGCTGCGCGCGAAGACTTCTGAAGCACAATTGCAGGACAACAGGCGCAACGAGATAACCTGTCTGCCCAAGAAGGAAGATGTGGAGGTGTTAAGCCCTCGCTGCTGCTTGCAGAATCTCGCAGACATAAGATGAATGGCTACCCACACCAGTGCATGCTGTATGCTGCTAGATACTGTGCGCAAACATGTCAGAAGATGTGCCACGGCATGCCATGAGGTACAGCAGGAGGCAATGGAGGCACAGGCTCAACGCCGCCATTTTTGCTCGAGTCCTCTGTTTTTGTCTGATAGCAGCGTTTCGGCAGCTTGCCCGTGCCGTACAAGCCTATAATTTTTGCGGATGCCGAACACAAGCCTTTGAAAGCGTCATGAGACTGTTCCAGGCGCGCGCTGTAGCCGGGCACATCAATGATGTTCAATGAAAGTTCCCAACATCCTTGTGTAACTTGAACAGCTGTGTGCAAAGCGCAGGTGTTGCAAATGCAAGTCATCAAATCGTCAGCAATGCTTTGTCAATTGTTCATCGATCTCGCTGCTGTAGGCAAGAGCAGTGTTGGTGATGGCCGTCTGCGGTCGGCTGCTCGGAGCTTCTGCCTCAAATGCCAAAACGCCGAGCTTCGCGAGAATGTGGCAGGACCACTGCCATCTTCATATGCAGAAGAAACCCGAGCCAGCCTACGTCAGGACGACGAGTGCGCAAGTGAGGCGTGCGTTCTTGCAGGTATCATCCAGTGACGGAGTCATGCTTTTTTCGCTCGCCAGGTTTGCAGCATCGAGCTGCTGCAGACAAAGCAGGCCAAATTTCGTGAACTTTCAGGATTGCCGACAATTTGCTTCAGCGACCATATATGTGTTAAAAACAGATGAAAGCACCCTGATTGATTGGCCTGCCAACTGCATGGGGACGAAGTGCTCATGGGCTGTCAAAGCTCAGTTTGGAGGCTCGTGCGCTGATAAGAGAGACCTTCATCAGCACTTCTGAGAGCGGCGGTTGGTCAGAACCCTGGCGCAGCCTGCCCCATGCACATGTCATTCGGCGCCAGTTCCAAGTTGCCGCAGCTTTTGACTTTGGTCAAAATCCTTGCGGAAGCAGATGTATCGCATGCCCTTCTGGGTCTGAGGCTAGGTGGCTTTGCAGTTGCTCCAGCCCAAAAGGCTGGCAACATAGACGCGCTAAAGAGGGTAGGGCGCTTGTTGGGGACCATGGGATACTGTACCAGGATGCATATCCAAATTAAGCCCCTGAGATATGAATCAAAAAAGCGAGGCAGCATTCGTCATGTACTTACAGGCATTCAAAGACTTCCTCTCAGTATGGGCACAGCTGGCGGCAAAGTTTCCATAGTCAACGGTGAAAACAAATAGCTAACTTTGCAGTCGTCTGCAGCGCGCAGCGATGACGAAGACTTGCATCTCGTAGCCTGCAAGTTGCCAGGCGCCAATTGCCAACACCGACGCCGCTGACAACAAGTCATGTGCCAAGTCAGCCGGTAGCCCACGGCATTGTTTTTTGTGTGGTTTGGCTCACGTGCGGTCCTTGCACAGGTTCAACTCCAGCGATGGAATGCTGGGCCCCCACTAGTGCAGCTTGAGGTGTTCCGAAACGTTGGCAGTACAACTGCAGGGAGGGCGTGCCTCCGCTTCCAGGTTCCCCAGCTGCCGCCACGAACCTAGTCTCTGCAGACCTGGACCACCGCCTTCCAGAACAACTCACTAATCCTAGTGGGCAAGCCAGAATCGACTGTGCCTCCATCATGACACGGGCAGGGACTACACACAGTCCTCTCATGTCGACCTCCTTCCAGAGAAGTTGAAGCCTGTGCTTTTGATTTGGTGCGCCATGTAACGTGGCTTGCATGCATCTTCGCTGGATCTCAACGTAATAGCTGTACAGTACACAACAGGAGGAAGCAACAGAAACAGAGTTGCCTAAACACAGGCTGGTGGTCCGGAGCGGCTGAAAATGCTGTGCCATTTTGTGGAACCCACAAAAGGAGCACAAGCGTGTCACCGGGGGCCAGTGTGTACTCTGCAAAACCTGGTGCAACATGTTTGTGCTGCCCACCTCGCTGCCACGTCATGCCAACATGATGCCCAGGATGAAAGCTCAACAGCAGCTACGCAGAACACAGCTGCCGCAGACAACAAGCTGTCACCTAAGTCTGCTGGAGATGGCAGTCTTAGTGGCGGAATGTGGTGGATGCGTATGGTTACGTTTTCACGAGACAGGTTCAACTCCAGCGACGGAATGCGTGGCCCCCACTTTTGCAGCTTGAGGTGCACCTAGACTCCTAGACATCTTGGCAGTGCAACTTCAGGGAGGGCGTCCCGCCAGTTCCGGGCTCCCAAGCTGCCGCCACGAACCGAGTCTACTGCACTTGTGGTGAGTGTGATCACATCCTTTAGCATTGATCGACGACCCTGCAAGTCTCTGCAGACATCAACCCAGCCAACCTTCCATTGGATTACTGTTTGTGGGCGTTTGTGCTTGCGTGCGTTCCCCACATTGCCAACGGTCACTTGCTACTGCAATGAGAGGGCCACACTCCTCGTGACGGTTGTCGAATTGAGGCGTGAAAATTCCACGTGCAGAATTATGGGAGATCCTTCGTATAAGTATCATATTGAGATTGCTCATGACCCAAGAATACCCTATGTAATTCTCAGACACTACTAGAAGGCAGAAATGCATCTTTAAGCAATGCGTGTAAAAACCCATCATTTTTTGATACCGTGCTACGTAATGCTTGGATCTACGTGAACTTCAAAACGCTCTACAGAGGCTTTCGGATGCATTGCAGGCACATTCTACAGTAGCACGCGAATGGCATGTGTTGCAACGATGTGAAAGGTCCGGCTGAGGATGACCGATGTTTCTGTAAGTTAGGGTTCAATGGTCACCAAAAGTCATGCAGAACAAACCAGATAGGAGCCACGAACCCGAATGCAGACACGTGACACGAAAATGCAATGATAATGACACCCCACGGAAGAAACCACTTAGGAGACGTAGGTCCGGGGTCATCCCTTTCTCCTCTTTCTCCTCCTCTCTCTTTTCTCTCCTCTCTCCTCTCTTCTCTCTCCTATCTCTTCTCTCCTCTCTTCTCTCCTCTCTTCTCTCCCCT
>CAJNIZ010004444.1:3866-20400 GCA_905231905.1 Symbiodinium pilosum | reverse complement strand
TTTTGGGAAACTACCATGTAGAGCACGTGGCAAAATCACAGCACTAGCCGGGTACTGCCGCAATCTATCCGCGGTACTCCTGTCTTCGGCGCCGTGGCTGTTTGCCCAATGCCCATGCCATGACCAGCTGCACAAGATGCCCGACAGTGGTGCATACATGAAGGTAAGAGGATTAGATCTGGGGATGCTGTCATGCCTGATGCCAGGCTGTTTGAAAACTCCCAGCCCCGCAGCGAAATTCTTGTTACTTCGTTATACTGTACGACGGTACGACATATGTATATATATATATATGTTTGGACGAGTCATCATTAGTCGGAATTGTAGAACAACAGCCTTTTCGGCCCTCGTTTCAAGTGTTTCTTGGGCCATTATGTTCCCCTCTTTGGTCAGTAAGGCCCTGCGTAAGCTAAACCCTGAACCTCAAACCCTACCTGGACTCTTCAATGGAGCACCTTTTGAGTGTTCTAATAAGCTTCAGAACCCAACTCCGATCAGACTCCTAAAAGAACTAAATTGGAACGGGTAAGCATAGGTAAGCTCTACCCCCAAGACCATTTTGTCCAGGGACTAGTAGCAGAGCTTACGACTTCTTGTTTTTGGGACCTCCTCACAACAGATCCACATGAGGCCTAATTGGAGCTTACTTAAGCTTTTGTTGGGCGTAGGGCCGTCTCATTCTCCCGTACAGTAACTGTCCTTAAAGAAGGACAACTTCAACAATGTTGGGGCCCTATAGCTTCCTTTTACACCCCGATTACCCAAGTCAGGTTCAGAGATTCGGAGTCACAGGGTTCAGGGTTAAAGCTTTAGAGCCGATAACCGGGTTCAGATAGATCCCTCAGGGTCCAAGTACCCAATCATAATATACTCCCCGAAAGCCTGTATTACAATTGCGATTACCCGAATCCAAGGTACGTACTTATGGGGTATTTGGACACTTAAGGGATTGCAAGCATCGAGCTGTCCATACAATTCCATCAAGCCGGCTATGGGGGAAGACATGGGGATTTCCCAAAATTAGGTGTCCCATTCTGGGGGTCCCCATAATGAGGATTATAGCATTTTGGGGTCTATATTGTGTGTTCCCCATTTACGGAAACCTACGATATGTCATGGATGTTCTTGGGATTGATTTGGGCACCCATTTCATCTTTCCTGTGCGCTTATCTACTGGGTTAGGGTGTAGCAACTGGGTTAGGGTGTATAGATATAAGGTTATATAGAGTTTATACAGGGGTTAAATAGGGATCATGGGAAAGAAAATGGAAGCTACTATCTATTTAAGGTTAGGTTTTCGCAAATTCAGGGGTGGGTAATCGTTGAATGCTGGCAGCAACACAAACCATATTGAATAATGAGGTCAAGGTTATGAGTTGGCTAATTCCCCTTACAGGACAATGCAGTCAAGGTTATGAATTGGCTAATCCCCCTTACAGCAACAGTTATCCCACTGGCTAATAGAGTTATAGTAGGCCCTTAATAAGACCCTAAACCCTAAACCTTAAGCCGCAAAACCCTTAACCCTGAATCCTGCCAGGACCATGGGGAATCGACCGCATAAATCAAAATCCTATATGTGCACCCATGGGCCCTGAGACCTGAGGGTTCCACCCCAATGAGAACATGCAAAGCATATGCATTTACATGCACATATAATCACATATGTATGTACGTGTATTATATTTGAGGTGAACGATGTATGCAGGATATATATATATATATGTATATATATATATCGTAGGGAGGCACTGAGGGCGTGCAGAGAAAGTCCCAGACCCAAACACTATCAATACCTTCAACGGGTAGCCGTGGATACTATGTTGGGCCTGTTTGTCTCTAGCTAGGTAGGATAAGTAAAGCCCAAGTTACACCAGAGAGCATCATCTTTTATATACCTGGTATAATAGATGACCCTCGTGTCTTGTAATATATCCACCTGGATCTCCCAATACCACTAATAATGATAGCCTATATACCCATTGGTTTAGGGGTAGGGACCTTTCTTATAGGTAGTCTGCCCATATTGATAGCCTATCATGTCGATTATTTTACTAGTAAGGGCCATTATTATAGCTGTCTTGGAGGTCTCCCCTAAACCCTAGAAAGCCTACCTCTCTGGCCTGTGTACCTAGAACCCTAGGAACGAAGATCGTATTCGCGACCTTGCGCTCTCGGAGCGACAAACTAGAGAGGCGCTCGAGCAGCAAGAGGCGAGGGGGACACGGTTTAGGGTTTTTTGGGGTTTAAGGGTTCAGGGTTCAGGGGTTAGGGGTTGAGAGGTTTAGGGTTTAGGGGTTCAAGGGTTTAGGGTTTAGACGTTTCGGGGTGTGGGGTTTAGGTTTTAGGTTTTAGGGGTCTAGGGGATTAGGGTTTCAGGTAACTTACCTCTGGCTGGCAGGGGAACAACATGGAAATTAGTACTTTATTGGTGGTTATACGGGAAACGCTACAATGCTACAAGGAACCATGTCTTCATTCCTTGCTAACCAAAGGCTTTAGGTTCCAGCAGCTTTAAATGGTTCAGAGTTCGAGGGTTTACGTATGCTTGTAGGTGTTTGGGGTTTAGGGTTTAGGGTCGTTTAGTGGTTGAGTGTGGGGGTTTGGGCTCTAGGAGTTTCATATTTCAAGGTTTCGAGGCTCCGGTTCTAGGAGCTTTGAACGGTTCAGGGTTTGGGGGGTTGAGGTTTTAGGCTTGGTTTTAAATTCAGTTTTGTGGGTGTTTAGGCTTCAGGTGTTTCGGCCTTTCAGATTTGGAGCCTGGAGCCTAGGCATGAGGGTAATACAAGGTTCAGACAGTTCTCCAAAGTTCACATGAGCTGTAGTCTGAACTCCTTAGAGGGTATTTTTTAGGGGATTATACCGGGGAGTATTATAGCGTCATTAAGGGGGATACTAGGAGTTTAGACAGTGGCTCACCTATGCAATTTAGATGGATGCTGCTCAGCACCTTACACAACGCTGAGTAGGTTTGTTGCTTTGCACCTGCTCAGTCAGCGTGAATACCTGAGCGCGCGACTCACATATTGCGATGCAGTTGTCAAGATCCTGCAAGGCAAGGATTGCCTTTTGCTGTGAAGCTTCGTTGATTTTTAGAAAGCTCGCCCAAGGGTCCAAGCACCAAGTAGTGGTGCACTTCCGCAAGCCAGTTTGCAGCAAATTACTGCTCTCCAGAACCACACGAACCCAATTCTGCAGTACGTACTTGGACCTCTTCGCATGATTTCCTAAATATTTTGCATGTCCTGGGACCGTGAGTATGTAACCTTGCCCTCAAAACTCAATGACTAGGAGCACTTTCCTGAAAGTGGAACCCAAAGGGTTCACGTAGCCATATGGTATATACTTAGCCCTTAAAGTAGGTACATGGGAACCCCTTTGGGCCCTAAGTATATGCCATATAGCTACATGGACCCTTTGGGGAAAGGCATGGTTTCCCTTGTAGCAGAGCCCTCGAGGTTGTCGTTCAGAAGCCTCGTTGTCTGCAGGATGCATTGCTGGCTGGCAGTTTCTATACGAACTCACAACCGCACAGCCAAAGGAGCCTAGTACATGAGATGTAGTGTACCCTAAGGATCTGTGCCCTGAGAGTTCAGCTGCCGGAACACGGTGGCGCTTGGTCCCAAACCCATAATCCGAATGGCTTTTGGTACCTAGTACTAATTGGAGACCAGTTCCCTTTAACTAGAACCCTAAGCCTGACCTGGAAAGCCGACACAATTACCCAAAAGAATGAGTAACTTCAACCCGAAGTAGTATGTAGAGAAAGGGGAATGCCATTATTGCCTACTGGCTGTCTAGGTACAGCTGAAACCCTAAACCCCGCACACGTCATTCCTAAATCCCAGGAGGCCGTAATGAAGGATAAACGCCGACTCAATGCTGCGTACCGGCAGCTGGAGGAGGCGAGCATACCGTAACTTGCTTGGGGGTAACTAGGGAACAGGTTTAGGGTTAGGGTTTGGGGTACATAGGGATTATATGGGGACTACATTCCCGTATTCCCTACTAACCACCAGAAAGCTAAAGGCCCAACGGGAAATCTTGTGCCGCTTAGGATAACCGATATACTGCAATTCCTACAGTATTAGGTACGTAGATTTTGGGTTTAGGAATCAGGCGCTCTGGGTTTACGCTGTAGCCAAAGATCCTTCCTTTTTATCATATACTTTGCGGCTCTGATGCTTAAACGTCGAGTCATTAGTAAGATTTGGGCGAGTATATGATATGATGGGTATACTTTGGGCCATGAGGGTGAGGGTCCACGTATCCAAGTATTCAGGAATTCGTGGTCACAAACCCAGTCCGAGCGTGGTATTTGGAACTTTATTCCCAATTTGTGGGGTTACTTGGACCCTCAGGGACAGGCTTAAAGGTTCCCTGGGCCCCTCAAGTAGATGATGGGTTTAGGCTTCAGGGTTTCGGGATTATTGCCAAGCCCACCCAAGCTCACAAACATGAGGCATCTGGACCATCCGCTAAAGGCCACCAAGCCCACGAAGCCTTAAACCCCAGCCCGAAACTCTACACGCCAAACCTTGGGCCATGCCCCCTTACAGTAGCTGTCCTTAAAGTTTTTTCTTTAAAAAAAATAAGCGGCTAGTATGAGCCCTGGTATTTCTTGTGGCAGCTGTTACTGTCAGGGGCAGTGACTCAATCTAAACCCTGTCGAATCATTACCCTGCAGATTCAGTTACCCAAAAAGTACTCATCTTCACCAAAAAAGCTCCCAGATACTCACCATGTGTGTACCTGGAGCCGTACACCAGGCATCAAACCCTACACATGATGATGCCTATTTTGGGCCCTAAAGTTGATAGTACCTACCTTGGACGATTTGGATCCCTGGGTTTTGGGTGAGCTTCTTGGTGGGCCAGGCACATGCGGAGGAGCGGTCCTCGCGCGAGAAGGCTGAGGAGTTCCATCAGCAGGTGGGCACAGCAGCTAGGTGCACTTTGCACTTCTTGGATACCCATAATCCCATTTGTGCTTCTTTATGTAGGTTTATGGAATCCAGCAAGTGGGCCATGGTTTTTCGGGTGACCCAACCATTAACCATACGTACCTGGGCGGTTCAGAACCGCGATTGTTCATGTCATTGCCACTGTGTTTGGACATTTTCCGTAGGTTCCATGTAAACCCGAACCCAATTCCAAACTGTCCCTGCCCCCAAACCGACATGGAACCTCATGTAGGCTCGTCCTCAGAAGCAAGTACCTTGTGTAGTTACTGATTTGGGGCTTATGTAGGTTTGGGGATGCAAGTTTGAGGGTTGGGCTTTGAGCAATCAGGGTATGATTTGAAGCGTGTACCCCTAGGGTCCAACCAAGTACCTAAATTGTATGTAACTAGAGCCCCAAATACCCATTAGGAACGCATTTCGGCCCAAATTATCCGTTATTTGAGTACTTAGACCCTTAGGGGTAGGATCAGGGCTCTGGGATTTTTACTTCCTGTGAGTAAGCTTGGTGGCTCATTGCTTTCCTTCTTTCGTGCTGAGTGCCAGGCATCTGAGTGTAGGGTTTAGAGTTTAGGGTTCACGGGTCCGGTTTTTAGGGCTTGCAAGGCTTGGGGGACACTATGTGTGTAGGTTTCGGATATCTAGGCTCAGATAAGCGCTCAGTGAACACGAAGTTATCGCACTTGTGATAGCCGTTGTGCCTGCACGCTAAACCGACCACATACAATTTGATGTAAATCTAAGCGCCCTCGCCATGTTTGGTGTGCCCAGTATTATATGGTTGGTACTCTACATAGAAAATTGCGGTAAACTTCGGCAGAGGTAGAGTATGCGCTTCTAAGCAGAAAACCAGATCCTTCAGAATTGTTGCCCTGGATCCCCTGTTCAAAGACTTCGAGCCCGACTTGGGTTTTATAGTAGAGCATGTATGCTTGCAGGGATAAAGGCTCCTCGGCAGAACTTGTTTGCCATTTTGATGGATGTGTCCAAGGCTCTTGGCCCCTAAACCCTAAACCCTACACCCTGCAGACGTTAAAAGTCCTCTGGTGTAAAAAAAAGCCTAAACCCTAAACCCAAAACCCTAAACACCCCTAAACCGTGAGGTTGCTCAAAGGGTGGCTCTTGTTCGATTCCTCACTGGGAAAGCCTGGCTTGTAAGCCTTCTGGCATTACATGGAGTAGCCCAAGTGTACGCTGCACTCGTGCATTCGAGATATTCTGTGTATGCAGCCCCTGAACAAAAGAGGGAGGGAGGAAGTGCAGATGGTCATGGCAACTTCCTCGACATCAGACATGTTTTTGATTTGGGATGTGGGGTTTGGGGGTCGAAGTTGTGCTAGTTGGTCAAGATCCCGTTTTCCAAAATGGCCATGATAGAACATGATTGCCTTTTAAGCTGTATCCTTCCTCATAGACCCACCGGATCCTTACATGATGTCCCCAGAGGACCTTTAGATCAACTCCCATGTACATGTATGGTCATCCCCCTTTTGCCGGCACATCTATACCAACCACAAACGAACAGCCGTACCCCGCATACTCCCCACATACCACCGTAGAGCCCTTCAGGCTAAAACCTAAATCCTAAACCCTAAGCCCTTAACCCAAGCCCTTTTGAACCGAACACCTTGCAGGTGGCTGTGCTGGGCTTGGATGGGGTTTTGAAACTTGAGGGTTTAGGGTTGAGAGTTAAGGGTTTAGGGTCTGCTTCCCTGATACTTGTGCTGCCTTTGGTACTTACCACGATTTAACCGAATATCAAGTATCAAATTAGTTAGAAGAAGGACCCTTGGGCTGCCGTTGGTTTTAAGATTCTACTTTGGGATGAGGGTCCAGATACCCAAATACAAGGGTTCTAGGGTCCAACAGCCATTTCGATTAGGGCGATAGGAGTGGGTATTCTTCATGGTTTTACATCCTCATGGACTTATCTTGCTTGTGCACTTCTGGTGATAGTTGCGCAATTGCAGAGTGGCTAGACCTCATGGGAGCCACCGTCACTATATTAGCCTTGCTAAGGGACCATGAAGGGTGGACATACTTGCCCCTCTTGTCGTCTAGTCTAGTCCCTAATACTGTCTTTCATAAAAAGAAACCATGTCCGTTAATATTATTAGCAATATTGACTGTAGCTTATGTAAGAATCCTCACAGGCTTTAAAAAATGGTGATCATAGGCGTCATTGCGGTGTTCCCTAATCCCTAAACCCCAAGCCTTAATCCCTAAAACCTAAGCCCCAAACCCTAAACCCAAAACCGTTACAGGGCTTTGACTTGAGACTACGTAACCAGAAGGCCATGCAGGGTAAGAACCCCCTCCCCCGAAGAATCACACCCCTAGCCCCCTAATCATGCATATTCCCAATACAGTAAGAGTAACGCCGTTCCCCTTATTAAATGCTAGCACGATATTCAATATTGGATTGTTAGGTACGAGCAGGGAACTTTCATGACTAGCGGGGAGGGTAGGGGATTGGTGGTTTCCCCCGCCCGAATGTCGTACTTTCTGTGGCTTTCATTTTGAGTCTAGGTGTGTCTCCACCCTTACCGTTTGGGCTTTAGGGCAGTGGGCCATGTATCCATAGTCCCCCTTAAATAGATAGAAGGATTCTGCATGGTCATAACTGTCATAACTTTGGGCTCACATGGGCTCCCGCTGGCATACCTTGGTGAATTGAGAATTATGACTCAAACGCTATTTGGGTACCTGGGTGCTTAGGGTCTAGGGTTTCGGGTTTAGGGTTTCGGGTTTAGGGTTTCGGGTTTAGGCTTTGGGGTTCAGGGTTTAGTTGGGGTTTGGGGTTTGGGGTTTAGGGGGCCCTGTAGGGTTGGTTGAATTCTTGGACGATTCGGGCAAGTTCCAGGACCCAACAGGCCGGGCAAGAACCCGCGCTCATAGGTAAATCCGCTGAGGCTCTTATCTAAGCCTTACCCTGGGACTCCATGTTTGTAAATAATACCTACATTGGGCCCCAATGTCTATAAATAGTACCTACATTGGGCTATTTGGAGCCCTAGGGTTAGGTTTGGGGTTTAGGATTTAGGGTTTAGGGCTTAGGTTGTTGGGGAGTTTAGGGTTTAGTTTAGGGTTTAGGGTACTGCCCCCACACTGTAGCGGTTGGAGAACATGTTTTAATATAGTTGTACAGAATCCTTAGTGTGACCCCTAGTGTAGACTGTTGCAGGGTGGGGGCAGTACCCAATCTAAACCAGACCCTAATTGACCCTAACTTAGAGGGTCCAAGAACCCAAGACTTGGGTATTTTGGGATTTTGGCAAAAGTGCTTGTAGTACATGTTTGGGGGATGATTTTCAGGTGCTTGAAAAATTGAAAAATAGTGGTTGGGGTGTTACACTGTAATCACCATAAGCCCTGACTTGTGTTGTCAGCTGCCCAACGAGCAGGACAAGTATGGCTCCGTGCCTTTGAGCGCCGCGGATGTCGTTTATGGAAATTAGTGATTAGTGGACCTTCCACCACTTTCACTTGCCCTGTTCTACGCAGACCCGTCGCGCACTTGTGTACTATGCCGACTGCAAAATCATGTCGGCCAAGTACAAAATCCGGAAGGATCCGAAGTACAAAAAAACAAGCAGCGGCATGCAGGACTCGAAGACTTGAGCAGATGAAAGCAGTGACCCGCTCCGAGGAGGACTCACGACATTCTTTCAAGCATCGACAGTGAGTTGTGTTTGCTCCGCCTGAAATACTTTCCATGTTTTCAGACTTTCCACTAGTTGCCCCATGAGATCCTAAGCTGCGTGCAAACTTAGACCTCTGACACATTTGAGCTAACAACCCTCCCCCCTTCAAACTCCTCATGCTTATGCTCTTGGGACAATGGTTCCTGAACCAGGGTTTAGGGTTTGGGGTTTGGCCACCCTATGAAACTCCTCACCACTTTCCAAACCACGATTCCACAGTCGAACAGAGGCAAGCTGTACTGTTGACTTCACAACCGATTGCATTTTCATTCAATTCCCAACTCGAAAACATACTGGTATAGGAATTGTAGGAACCTCCGAATAGCCTGCCAATCACTGAGAGCCTCCCGAACCTCTTAGGCAGAAACGCAGCTCCTTGCAGTCGAGCTCCTAAAGCTTCAGGCAACAGTTTCACGGATAAGCAGGGTCGGTGAGCAGGGTCGGTGTTCGGATTTCTGAAAGGGTTCACCTACCCAAGCTGGCTGCTACGGATTTGAGATAAAAGCAGCCTTCGTATTTTATTCTACGCTGGGGAGCGCTGTATCATTCTCAGGTACTTGAGCCTGTAGCGTGCGTGGTGTTTGAAGTTTCGCAGTGTTGTTGGGTGTATAGGGAAGCTTCTCAAATACATTTTATGCATGAGGGTAACTGTATGTGGCTGCTTCCAAGCAATCAGCAGCCCTTTTTGTGGGGGGTCCTCATAAGAAGGCTTGTAGTACATTGGGTCGATATTGTGGCCGCCCCTTAAGGACACCTCGAAGTTGGAGTGTGTAGGATTTTTGAATAGTCGATGCTCTAGGCGATGCCCAAATATGCCCAATTGTGCGTACGAAGGACTGAAGTCTAGGATGCATGTCAAGTTTTTCAACACTAAATGAAGACCGCCTGCATGAAAAGAAAACTAGGGTTTAGTGTCTAGGGTTTAGGTTTAGGGTCCAGGGCTTGGAAGGCTGCACCGGGATGTTGGCGTGTGTCCTTCTGAGCGTGACCCTGCCTTGCATCAATCTTGGACAACAACCCCATGCCCGAAACTCAAGTTCTTGGGGTTCCAGAGGCTGAAACTACAGAAAGACTGAGGCTTGAAGCGTATGCCCTGTAGACGTAGGGTTGCGTTTGTTGTTCAAGTGGAAAAAAATCAACGTGGGTTATGCAAATGCCTTGAGACCTATAAGTAACCCTAAAGCCACTAAGATGGAAGCCTAGCAAACGACCATTATAGAGAGCTCAGCTTCCCTAATACTTCTGGTGTGCGTGGATGCGCGTGGTAGATTCTGCCTCCACCCAAACCCTCGGAGGGGTTAAGAGTTCAGGGTTTTTGGAGTTTACGGCTTAGGATTTAGGGTTTAGGGTCTATTGTTACGCTAAACCTTAAACACATCATGAAGCCCTAAACGCTGCAAGAGGTAACTCCCGGGTAAACGGAAGCCAGACAGGATGAATTAAGCAGGACCCTTGCACGGACTGTGAAGGTGAGGGTTTAGGGTTTTCAGGTCTAAGGCTCAGGGTTTAAGTTTTGGGGTTTAAGGTTAGGGTCCAGGGTTTAACGTCTGGGGTTCAAGGTTTAGGGTTTAGGGGTGGTCTCCAGGCGGGCGCCTCAGGAATCTGCAAAGCCTTCAGGATCCTTTCTGGGCCTCCATACCCTACCCCTTCTGTTGGCTCCCGAACTTTGTACCCCTTTTAAATAAAGGGACATAGGGGTTATATAAAGGGTTATATAGAGTTCTATAAGGTTCAGGGCTTCCCAAAATTAGGGGTCCTTTTGAAAGGGGCTTACAAGGGCTATATCGGGTTTAGGGATTTCCCCAAATTAGCAATTCCTGATTGGGGGTCCCCATAGTAAGGTTCATAGTAGTTTGAGATCTATATTGGGGTCCCCCTATTTTGGACAACGAGCATATAGAGGATACCAGACATAACGTTGAGTATCCTAAAAAAAGGGTACAGGGGTCTAGGTAGGGTTTATAGGGTTTTAAGGTACACTGTTTGGAGCACAGGTTTTATCCAGAATGAAGAAAGCAGACTCAAAAAGCCCCACCTGGTCGCAACAAAGAAGCGAATACCCCCGCATTGTAAACCTCAAGCAGGGATCCTGTACACTCTGAGCTGACAGCCTGCATCCCTAACCTTCAGCAGTTAATCTTTTCCCCTGCAAACTTCGTGGGTTCCCTTAGGTAGCGTTAACTAAGGTCAGAGCTAGGAAGCACTATAGCGGCGGGGGTTCATAGAGGAACCCAGGAAAAACTTTTCTCCCCAAAGGGCTCGTGTAGGTGATCGTTTCTACATCAAGCCCAAAAGGGTTCCCATGCATAATCCCGTTGAGACCTAAGTATATAGTACATAGCTACGTGGACCCTTTGGGTCGTTAGCCCTGCACCCCAAGCCGCGAAACTTCAAACCCTAAGTCCTCAGGCGTGAGCGTTCCAACGTTTGTAAAACGCACACGAACGCCAAAGCCCCCGAATGCCATAAATCCTAAGCCTTCGAAACCCTGACGTCCTAGCCCCCAAAATATCAACCCCATAAACCCCACACCCTATAGGCCTAAACCCCCATAAATCCCCTAACCCCCATAATCCATGATCCCTCACCCTTAAATCCTAACCCCTAAGCCTTAAATCCTACCTCCCTAAACCCCTACATCCTATTCCCTAGACCCCTAATTCCTGTATATCCAAAGATGCAGGGCGCCTTCGAAGAGGACGGCGCTGCCAGCGAATCCAACTTCTCAAGCATGTCCAGGTTTGGAGGCGCCACCAAGCTTTTCTTGCTTAGGGTTCGGTAAGGGGAGGGGTTAGCGGGTTCAGGATTTAGGGGGTGTACGGTTTAGGGCTTTTCCGCGGTAGGTGGCATTTCTAGAGAATGGCTCTGATTTTGTGTTTAGTGTGTAGACCTCAATTTTTGCAGTAGTGGAGCGCCCATTCAAGATGCAAGTAGAAGTCATAAAGCTGGGCTAAAAAGTGGGGGTTGCAGGGCTTTCAGCGTAGCGGCTCATTTGATTCGAACAGGGTTTATAGGCTTTGCAATGTAGGAGCTGCAATGTAGGAGCTTGTTTGGTTCGATTAGCGGTTTGCGGATACATTCTAGTACAGCTATATGGGTTGTTCTCATAATTATGGGCCTCTTTTGGTCCGATTGTATTACCTATTATTCAGGGGTACCAAAATGGGACCCAAATTTTGGAAACTACCCGTATGATGAGGATTGTCAGGGAACATTGCTTTTCCTCATTGCAAGCCTCATCAGGAGTTATTGGGGATGGTTTAGGGTTCAGAGGTTTTAGGGTTTGGGCTTTAGGGTTCATTGGTTTAGGGTTTAGGGGTTTAGGTTTCGGGGCTTGGGTCCCTAAACCTTAGACCTTATAAACTCTAAACCCTAAAGGCTCCCGGGGCTCGGGGTTCACGGGTTACAGTAGGAATTCTTTGGAGGGTGTAGGGTTGACGGTTTGGAGGCCAGGGTTTCAGGTTTGGGGTTTAGGGTTTCCGGTATAGGGTTAAGGTTTCCCTAAGGGTCAAGGACCCAAATAATAGGGTTTCAGGGCCCAAATACTATGATATTAATGGTATTTGGGACCTAGAGCCCTATGATTTGGGTCCTTCCACCTTTAGGGTTTCAGGACTGCAGGATCTCAGTACCAATCTTGCACATAAGAGCTTTCTGCTCACATTCCTAAATCTTCGAGGCTTAGATTTGTAGGGTTTAAGTACTGGAAGACAAGCCCTAAACCCTAATCCCCAAGCCTGGGCCTAAAAGAACCCTCACCCAATCGAGAGCCCAAATCAGAAACACTTAGGCCGACAGTGACGTATTGGTGCCATAGTCTAAACTCCTTCCGGGGGGGAGGGGGGGGGAGGGGCGGGGGATAGAGGATTTTTTAGGTTTTAGGGTTATATGGGAGATTACAGCCTCAGTAGCGGTACTAGGAGTTTAGACTATGGCTCAGCGTGGTTTATAAGTGCAGGTATAACTCGGTCAAAAATTCCCCCCAATCTCCAAGCAAACCTCAACCCCAGTCCCGAAGCCTGAGCCCTGTGTCCCGAGGGTCAGTCGGTGTTGGGCCAGGGCTTAGGCTTAGGAATTTGGACCACTCTAAACCTTAAACTCTGAACGCTGTAACCGATAAAACTGTAGGCGGTTGGGCTTACGGGTAGAGCGGACAACTGAGGAGGGTACTTTTGGGTGGCCTTTAGAAGAGGACTACAGTATTTGGTGGTCTATGTTGGGGTCCCTCCATCTATGGAACCTTCCATATAATCGTTCGAATTCTCCTCTGAAGCAAAAGATCCCAAGCCCTACATCCGCTGAGCCATTTCATAATCATAGTAGTGATAATATTTGTATTAATCATAATAATAATAGTAATCGCAATCGTAATAGTACTAGTACTAGTAATAGTACTAGTACTACTAATAGTAATAGTAATAGTACTAGTAACAAGAATCAGAATAAGAGTGTAAACCCTTTGAAGGTAGCAGGCTCCTGGTGGAGGTTGCCAGTGGCAGCGACAGCAGCGAGGAGCTCCTTGGGCGTGAGGGTTGGGGGGGGAGGAGGTTGGTTATAGTCCCCCTTAAGTAGATAGAATATAGGGTTTAGGGTATATAGGGTTTAGGGTTTAGGATTTAGGGTTAGGGCTTAGGGTATAGCCACCGTTAAGTGGATAGACCATTGGGTATATGCAGGTTTTTATTATACTATACCCAAAGCCATATTCTATCTACTTAAGGGGGACTGTAGGTTTCAATGTGGACTTGAATGCTTCAGTTTAGTATAAGGGCTTAAGGAAGAGGAGGTAGTTCAAGGTGGGGTTTGAAGTAGGTATTTTTGGGTAGTTCCGGCTGACCCATATAAGCACTCCATGAATCTCCAAGAAAGGAAGAGGACTTGCGGAGGAATTCGGGTTGCGAAGTTCCGCATGAGGCTTGCGGAGCCACTAGCCAAGCTTCAGGAATTCGTAGGGTTTGGAGATTAGCGTGAAAGGATTTTCAGTAAGTCTCATGGGTTGGGGGGCGCACGCTATAGGGTGGTTGAGATTTGATGGACGTGATGTTGGAATCGTTCCCTACATAATCCTTAGATCCCCAGAGCCCTGCAAGCAAAAGGCCAGTTTAGACCTCTGAAAGGGCGAGCCGTGTGCAATTACATCTTTGCTTGGGAGTTGGAAGAGCTTCCGATGTCGATTTTGTTGTCAGGGGCTCTGACATGATTTCTCACCCATGCAACAACCAGAATGAACCCTGCAAAAATGACAATTCGGACGCGCGGGAAAGCCATGGTTCGCTAGTAAAGCCAGCCCATTCTCCAAACTCGGAACCCTAATTAAGCTGAACCTAAACAACCCTCAGGGCGCTCTAGTCTAAACTCCCTAAAGGGGGTTACATGAGGGATCATATAGCAGAGGACTTAAGGGGTTATTAAGGGGATTACTAGGAGCTTTAGACTATGGCCCAATAATTGTGGATCTTTGGTTGCGCATCGAAGCCTCTATGAATACGTGCCCGGCTGTGCAGGAGACCGAATCACCGGCTTCGCAGGACTTACCTGGTGTCACACGTTTTAGGATTTAGACTTCCTCGTTGCCACTCCCCGTCAGTCAGTGACCACCCCCCAGTCCCGGATAACAAAATAATCAAGATACTACGGTAAATCTTGCACCACCTATACCCATGAATTACATTACGGTGGGGCTCGAAAGTGACGCAAGATTCCCGCCACCCACTGCACCATTCTACAATTAGGGGTGGGTGGTTTATTACTTGCCTCCTTAGTACTTGGCCTGTTAGGGGTAAGATTTGGTAGTTTCCCAAAACTAGGGGACCCCGAATACAGACACCGAAGTATTAGAATCCTTCTTATGCCAAAAAAGGTACCCCTACTTTTGAGAAACTCCTGAACCCTAAACTCCATATAGCCTTATTGATCCCCGATAAAACCCTCCAAAGGTATTCGTATTTTTTGGGGGAAACCTCCATTTGGAATGTACGTCTGTAGGGTCATGGATTTTAGGGTTTAGGGTTTAGGGTTTGTGGTTTTAGGGTCAGAGGTCGATCAATCCCTAAACCCTACTTGGAGGGTCAGGGGGATTTAGGAAGTATACTTATACCCCCTATAAGCCACATAGTGACTCCAATGATCTCCATTATTCTCCTAGTTACTAAGTCCCCACTGACTCTCCAAGTAAACCCTGACCGCGTTGGTTCATGGTTACGGGGCTTGTAGGACTCCGGCAGCAGAATTTAGGATCTGAGGTTTTGACCGAGGGCTTGAGAGTTTAGGGTAGGTGTGTGAGGGCTTATAGGGTTTAGGAGTAGGTCTTAGGCTAGGGCGCGTGGTGTTAACCTCCCCAACGTGTTCACGTAGTCAAGCATAAATACTGACCGATTTGGGACCACAGTATGTACTATGTAGGTAACTCCAAACCCTAAACTTGAAGCCAGATCCATCCCTATACACCCCCCTGGTTTTACTGCACCCTCAGTTTTTCCCCTCGTTCCCTGCTATCAAGATATAAGTTGGGGATTCTATGCTGGGGACTAACAATGGGTTTGAACAAATTGGGTTCTAGGGCTCAGGACTTAGGGCTTGGCACAGAGGGTCCAAGTACCTGCTAAGGGATCTTGGCACTACCAATTATCGTACAGGTCTTGCGTAAGTATATGGGGGGATGGTGTAGGGTTTAGGGCTTGGGGCTTTGGGATTAGGGTTTAAGGTTTTAGGGTTTTAAGGGTTTTAGGATTTTAGGGTTAAGAGTAAGGGTTACAGTTTTCAAGCTCAGCTAGTAATTGGGTTTGTGCCTGGCATGTGGGGACAGGACCTAGACTCTCCACCTGCCCTCTACAGGGCCCAAGGGCCCAGGACTAAGGGCCATATATCCCGAATCCCCAATTGAGGGCCCTAAAACCTAAGCCCTAAACTGCTTTTTTTTTTCCAGCAAGGAATCCAAACTCTCCCAAACTCCAACCCCCCAAATGTATGCCCTATCCCTCAAATCCGAGCTTCAGACCCAAAATGCAAACACGCTTAGTGCTGGCACGTGAGTAAACAGCAGCCTGCTTTCGCAGCTCTTTATCGCTCTGTAGACTGTATAAGCCAAGCCAATGCAAGGCATGAGCAAATCAGTGCAGCATGCCCGAAGCAGACAGACCTTGTCATTGGCGATTCGAGCTGTCTTCACGCAACTTGAGTTTTGGAATCTGATTGCTGATGATAGCCTTGTTGGGTACCATTATGACAAAAGGCAAGGCAGTAGCAGATACCAAGGGCACCAACCTAGCCCATGCCATATTCATCAGTAGCCCCTTGGTTCCTCAACCTACGTTTCAAGCCCCAAAGCCCCAAATCTTCAATCTCAAACGCAAACTACTGAAATCCCAAACTCACTATAATTCCCGAAGTCGCGTGGCGCGAATCATGCGCCGTATTTGAACACTTACGGCTGCCTTCTCTGCCGCGCCTGGTGGCTGCACGAAGCGGATATCATTATTGTTACTACGTTATTGCTTTCATTCATTTTATTCTTACGTCTATTACTGTTATTGCTACGCGGACACGCACAAAGTTAGCCACCCCTTATTTCATGTGGCCCGGCAACTAGGTCGCTTAAAATTTTGTTTGTCATACATACTGTGTAGGGCTTTGGGTTCAATGCTTCGGGTTTCCCAGAAACTGGCTGGGCAGGAAACCCCTGGGATATACAGGGAGTATAAGGATGCCGTTCTAAACCCCCGCCTCTTGTAACATGACTACGGGCGGCATTAGGGTTTTGAAAGGGGTTGTAAAAACCCATGCGCGCGCAAGGTGGCGCAAGGGCGGGCGCAAGAATTCATACTTAGTCCGTAGACCATTTTATGATTACGCTGCATGCAAGGCTAGAAAA
>CAJNIZ010004442.1:955-21497 GCA_905231905.1 Symbiodinium pilosum | reverse complement strand
CTAGGTCCGGGCACCAATCGCAACATTAACATTACTACTGTTACTGGCCGCCTCCTCGGGGAATTTATATTCCATTTTAAGTAAAGTGTAGACCCTAGGGGGGGGGCGGCTACTACTACTACTACTACCACCACCACCACCACCACCACCTACTACTACTACTACTACTGCTACTACTACTACTACTACTTCTACTACTACTAGTAGTACTAGTGCGATCGTATCGTTCTGATTGGGGGGTAGACGGGTGTAAGACAAGGATGAGGAGGAGGCAGTACAGCAGTGTCCCGTCCTCCCCTTTTTCAACCCCTCCTCCACCTACCTCGCTACTGCTGACAATGCCACTAGTGCCAGTGTTTTGAGAAAAGCTTTCTCTCCGCTCTCCTTGGTTGGCATTACATGGGCCCTGACATTCTAGGATCGAGGGTCCAGCAGAACTACTTGCGTCATGAGCTAACCATAACTGTAGCACAAGTAGAGTCCAGATAAATATAGATTCAGCCCTCCCAGTACAGCTAGGTTCTGGCGAGCCCTAGAAATGGATGATCGTCAAAGTCTCTAAAGTTCTACAAAAGAGCACGCGCCCCATGAGGTCGACGGAAGCGTTCAAAAAAGCACGGGAAGCCAAGGGGCAGATATGGTTGCAAGGCTTCAAGCAAGCCAGCAACCTCACTTGAGGAATGCCCTAATCAATAAATCCCCAAAAATGACCTAAGTTAAGGTGTCCCTAAACCCTACTGTAAACCCTACCCAACCCTAGGCCCCTTTCAGAAGACCTGGTTCAAACTCAGTCCCTTTTCTGTCAAAACCAGAAATTTGGCCCCCGCCGGCACGCCCCAAAGCTTCGCAAGGCGCTCTGCTGGCATGACCCACAGGGTCCAGGCGCCTATGTAGCAGATACTTGGTGCCCAAACAAGTTCCTACAGTGGTAAGTTGGGGCCCAAGTATATACGGTAGCATGTGAGCTCGTTGTTTGCCAGCTTGGACAGTACATCTAGGGGGATTCCTACATACTCACCAAAAGACATGCTAAACACGCTACCTCATATAGTCACCCTTAAGTAGATAGAAGATTGTTTTGGGTATATTAAAATACGATCACCATATACCCCACATTTTATCTACTTCGGGGGACTATACGCCCCTAATTCCTAAAAGCCGTGATATAAGCCAGTTGCCATTTCATTCTCCACTTGGCTCTCCACTGTTGGGCCAACACCTACATGCTCCTATATGAACAAGTAATGAAGGCACCTGGACCCTGTGGGTAAGAAGAAGAAGAAGGCATGGGTCCTGGGCAACGACCTGGGACAAGCTCAAATTTCTGGTGTTCATAGGTTTTGGGGCAAATTTATTCTCAATAGGACCCCTAAACCCCAAACCCGGAAACCCTTCCTAGTCTACATCTATGCATAGGGTCCTGAAGGTCCCCCTTCCCGGTTCTATGAAACTGCCATGTCGGGCAGAAAATTTGAGGGGGCTGATAAGCACTCAGAATGGTTTAGGGCTCAGGGTAGTTCAGGCGCATCAATGCTTCTGCATCAGTGGTGTCTACTCGTGTCTGCTTTTTGGCGAGTATGCCTTACAGGAAAGTCGGAGGGTAGGACAGGTTCCGACAAGATCCCGAGAAAAAAAATACATTACATTCCGCACCCAGAAGTATTTCCCGCTCACGAATAGTGAGCCCCCCCCAACACCTGCCATATAGAAAACACATCAGTACGCCACTGCTGTATAGAAAGGGGAATCTTAAACATATTAAGGGAAAAGTCTTTGTCATTCTCATGTCATAGTAGCAGTAATAACACAAATATAGATAAAGTACGGAGATTCTATGGGGTGAATATATACTATTTGAAAGGTGTGAGAAGGATTTTTAATGAAGCTCAGAGACAAACCCTAAAACACTCAACCCCAAACAGCATAGGGTCGCAACGGAGGCGTCAGTTTGGAAAGCTTACCTCAAGGCCCTCGAATGCTGCTCCCATCAGAGATTTAGATAGGGATTTAAGGTTAAGGGCTTGAAGGATTTAGGAGTTTACGGGTTTATAAGAGTTTCGGGGATTGCGGAGTTTGGGATTCAGAGTTTTCAGGGCTTTGGGAATTTGGGGATTTAGGGGTTTGAAGGTCAAGGGTTTGCGGGATGTGGGGATGTAAATGTAAACGGCTTTACTATGCTCAACACTAGGACCGTGACTTTTTTATGATAATTCTAAGCCATAGGGTCCAAAACTTCCACAGTCGCGGTTGCCAAAGTCCTCCTGTTAGCTTAGGAGGCGGGGTCTGGTCTTGAGGGTTTGAGAAAACACAAAACTTTTAGAAGGAGTAATAGGTTTACATCTAACATGTTGAGACATGATAAAGACTAGCACGTGCACATGTTAGTCATTCAACTCCTTTGCTCGACCCTTAACCCTACACCCCTAAATCCCAAGCCCTAAGTCGTGACCCAAAACCCTAAACCCTAGACCAAGAGTAGGTGGAGGGTATGAGAACATGGGGGCGGGGGGGCGGGGGGGGTTCTTGCAGACCTTTGTTGCAAGTGCCACTTTTCAACGTTTCATTCGAGGAGTTTTTGTGCGGATGCCGGTTGGGATATGCCAAGGTAGCCCAGCAGCCCTACCAGAGTAGTGGCAGGCTAGCTATACAAGTCTTTGGTCCATCCCAACGAAGACAGTGAAGAAACAAGTGACATTGCGTTCTCAGAATCGATTTATAGAACTTGACAGCGCGCATGCGCCTGGAGGGGTACAGCTGACGGGAAAAATGCGCATGCCGCCCAATCATGTCCTCACGCAACAAATGCCGGTTGGCCCCCTAATCCAAAGAACAAGCTGCAAAAGAGAAACATGCTCACATTTGAAAGCGATGGAACTGCCTCTGCTGCACTACTGTGACAGAGGCAAGCTATCTCTAACTTCCGCGACACATCAAGGACTAAAGCAAACTTCTCCTAGGCAGCAAGAAAGCATGCTCCGGAAATGTAGCTATAGAAAAATCGGCCAACTTCTTATTCATTATCGAGGGGTCGCTAGGCAGGAGGGGACGGGTTTTGCCCGGAATGGGTAAGTAATCTGAAGTATTTTCAGTTTAGAGCACCTTGGCTAGGCTATCTATACGTCCTGAGTATTCAGACGTTTCCACTTCTAATGCATAGCCATCGGAAAACTTGCCACATTCAGCAAAAGTAGTCGGGAATGATAATGAAACTGCCGGCACGTAGGAAAGAAGAGGAACTATGTATCTAGGGACTTTAGGAGGGACCCCTAATAGGGACCCTTAATCCCATTACCATATATAACCCATATATAGTCATTATATAACCCCTATATCCCTAGGAATTTCCCCATCTTAACCCCAAAAAGCTACAAGGGTCCCTATTAGGGGTCCCTCCTAAAGTCCTTAGATATGTAGGGAGGCAGAGGGCGTAAACCCTAAACCTAGGGTTTAGGGTTTAAGGTTTAGGGTTTAGGGTTCAGGGTTTAGGGATGGGAAGGAGGAAGGGGCCATCAGCACCAATAGCTCTAGCAGTGATGGTGGTGTAGTAAGAGCAGCCTCACGCACGCAATTCCACGCAAAACCCTGAATAGTAGTTTCCATTCTCTTTTCCTATATAACCCCTATATAACCAAACCTGAAAATTTGACTCTCGAGCACAAGGCCAAGCAATCTGGCCGGAATCTGCTAAATTTCGGACAGCCTACCTGGCCAACACACCGCGGGCTTATGGATGGCTTAGGGTTCAGGATCTAGCGATTCGGGATTAGGGTTTGCCCGGAATTTAGTCGGGTGGGGCTTCTGAATTGGGTCTAGGATTTTGGGCATAACGCTTGGAGTTTCGGGCTTTGGTTATGGGATATAATAAAGGCTCATAGGGCTCGGCATCTACATCGCTTAGGCTTTCCGGCTTCGGATATAAGGCTTGAGATTTTGGGGCTCAAGGCTTTTATAGGCACTAGGATTTAGTGTTCAAGGCTATTAAAGTTTAGGACTTGGGTTTTGGGTGCCGACAGGGCTTAGGATCTGTGATATAGGCGTATATAGACCTGAATATGCAGGGTCTGGGGCTACCCAAAACCCTAAACCCTAAACCCTAAGGAAGCCAGAATTTGCCACGGATGAAGGTAATTGATGTAGACCAGGTATTGATGTACTGCTACAACCCAGAAATGGCATCTACGTCATGGATGCGAGAAGGCAATTTCGGGCAATACTGGCATGACTTCATCTATATACGAGGGATGTGTTTTGGATGTTTGAACCTGTTGTCTGGATGTTTGAAACAAGTAAGATCATGCATTCTTCTGAGATGATAGCATACCCAAAAGGAGAACATTGTTTTGCTCTCTGGTGGGGCCTGCAGTTCACCCAGCCCATATTTACAATACTACCCAAAACATCCCTATACGTCTGTATGTACCCCAAAAAGGATCTTGAAAGCATCTCAATTAAAGCTGCGAAGACTACCCACACGCAGACAGATCGCCCAAGGGAGGCGGACGGTGGCGCGGCAAGAAAACCAGCCAAGCCCTTAGACGACCGCCTCTGAAACTCATCAGGTCCCCAGCCCAGGGAGCCTGATACCCCTTAATTATGTACTAGTCCTCAAATATCCCTAAACCCTAAACCCTAAACCTTAAACCCCATATTCCTCAAATGAATCAGGTTTGGGATGTTCGTATCACGTAAGGTGTACTCCTTTAGTCGGGTGTATTCAGCTCTCTAGGTGTTTCTTGAACTGATGCTGATACAATTAACAAGAGGTCTCTGGCAGCCCCCCAACCCCAAATTTCTGGTTTAGGGTTTAGGGTGTAGGGTTTAAGACATAACTATCATATGAGTGTTTCCCACAAATCTGAGTACCTTTTGGGGGGTCGCATAATAAGCATTATGTAATATTTTGCGGTCTATATTGGATCCTCCGTTTAGAGGAAGTACCAGCTAACAATATTCCGGTTCCAATTTCGAGGCTTTGCTTTTGTAGATTGGAGGATCGAAAAACAGCTGCAAACGCCCCCATCCCAGCTTATCAAAAAATGATACTGAAAAGCCTGAATCCCGAACCATTCCAGACCCCAAACCCTAATCAAATCCCAGTACATACAAAAACCAACCCCAAACAGAAAACCCGAAACCTTACACTCCCTAAACCCTTGAACCCTACAGCCCCTAAACCCTTACACCCTACACCCCTAAACCCTGCGGCTGCCTCATTGAAAAATCTCCTTCGGTGACGTTTTCACGTTCTTCCAGGAACAGAGGTGGCCTCTGTTTGGTCTAGGGCTGGGTTTAGGGTTTAGGGTCCAAGATGAGGGTTTAGGGTCCAAGATGAGGGTTGAGGGCTTAAGGTGTTACAGGTTCCTTACTACTGGTATAGCTTTACAATTATGACTGCATATGATTGCTTGTGGGTATGATGAAAACTAAACATCGCAGTCGATGACCCAGTTGGGGTTAAGTGAGCCTAAAGTAACTCCCTTGAGAGCGTTGCTTGCGCTACTCCATCCCCAGACGCTCTCATATGTCTTGTGCAAGGTCCAGCGTCGACGCGTAATTATTGAGGTTACCGGAATGCCGCACTTTTAGATGATATGGAGTTTCCACGAATGTGGAGCCCAAACATACCACGTTAATTGAGTTACCAGAGAAGCACACGAGTTCTGGATGCCGCATATGTTATATCATGACATGAACAGGTGTCAACGGGAGGGTGCAGCAACGTTCGCAGAGGCGAACTTTAGAGATCATTTTGCAAACCTTCTGTTTAGCGACTACTGTACGGTCTACATAATTGTCAATACTAGAAATACCCTATACGATAAGTACCCCTATAAACTCCCCTATATTACCCCCTTTAAAGAATTGACAGTATGGCTTATGTGGGGAATCTAGGACCACAATATTGTTAATCCTTACCTTGAGGTCCCCATGGTGCATGTCCTCTACAAGCTCTTGTGGATGACCCCAGTTTGCAATTCATGTTGCATTTTTGTTTTTCGATTTGGTTCTCCATGCTCAGGGTGAGATCCACAATCCACAAGCCCTAACCCTAAATCCCAAACCCTAAACCCCAAACCCCAAACCTTAAACCCTAAACCCTAAACCTTAACCCTAGATATCCCCGCCTACACTAGGGTCTGTAATTCAGGCCTGACGTCTGGCAATGAAGGTCTGAGCGATGGCTGTGATTTTAAGTGGACTCTAGTCTAGACTCCTTTTGGGGGGTATATAGAGGATTCTATAAAGAGAGTATTATAGGGCTTAGTGAGGGTGTACCGGGGGTTTAGACAATGGCTCAGGTCAAGATTTATGGTTTTGGGCTTGGGATTTGGGGTTTTAGGGTCTGGGGTTTAGGGTTCTGGGGTTGGGATTTGGGATTTGGACTTTTGTTTAGGGTTTGGGGTTCATTGGGCGTAGGGAAGGAGGGCTTAATCGCTTGGGATCCAGGGCGCGGCATTGAGGATTCAGGGCTCAATCCATGTAACTCAAGCTACACTCCTTACTGCCGCTACAAACCCGACACCCTACTTTGGCGTAGGACTCCCTTGAAAGAACTGATGCTGTTGTAAACCTTGGCTAAACTGCAACCCCAGATCGAAACCCTAAACCCTGAACCCTAAACCCAACCCGGAACCCTAAACCCTGAACCACTCCCATCTGAGAGGGCGGCAATGACTGCACTGCTCACCGTCCTGCGAGCTCTTCTCAGTGCTCACTTGGGCCCGGAATGTTTCCGTCTGTCTCCTACATTGGTCAGAAAAAAAAGGGCAGCCCTCACTCTCCCCGCATTCTTATGTACATGTACAGTCCCAACGGTAGCACCACTGCATCGTGAGACATAGGGGCAGTAATCGGTTAGAACACCAAGGCCTGAGTAAAGTTTCTTGAGTTCTCCAAGGCTCCGATACTTAGTTATAATCACAGTTATAGCAACAGTAAAAGGACTAGTAACAGCACCAGCTCATGTTCCCGACATGCTCTCAGGTCTTTTATGAGTTTCTCGCTCTCTTGTGGGCATCTGGACGCGCTTCTACGGCTTCCCGCCTGAACCCAAAACCCTAAATCCTTGAATGCGGCCTGAGTGACTGGGTCCCCAATGTGCTATGTTCCAGCTAACCAATTCTCATATTCAAATGCCGATATATCCCAAAACACCGAAACGCGTACGCTTTAAACACTAAACCTTCAAACCTGACACCCTAAACCCTTAAACTCACGACCCCTAAGCCCATAGACCTTGAATCCTAAACCCTACACCCTGAACCCTAAACCCCTCAACCCTTAAATCTGGTAGATAGTGGAATCCTTTTCCGAACTTGTGAGCCCCAACTTGAACTCCACGGCTGATACTTCCAAAGTTTAGGGTTTAGGGGTATAGGGAGTTAGGCTTAGGCATCTAGGGTTTCAGGGTTTAGGGTTTTAGGTTTTAGGGTTTAGGGTTTACAGTTTAGGGTTTAGGGTTGAGAGTTTAGGGTTTAGGGTTGAGGGTTTAGGGTTTATGTAGGAAACTCGAAGAGTTGACTAGCTTCAGGCCATTAGGGCCATGATTCTCCTAAACCCTAAACCCCCAACCTTTGAGATCCAGGTAAGCATCCTGCATAAGCCTAAAAAGGGTCTAGGGTTGGGGTCGAGGGGGAAACTGAGAATACTGCGTTAACCTAAGTAGCCTCTACCTGTGGAATTATGGTATTGGAGTATACCTGTATCAAACGTAGAATCTAGGTCAATAGGTGGGTATATTACGAACCACTAGTGTTATTCATAGGAGTAGCTATAAAGGACAGTGAGATATTACCTGGTCAAAACCTTGCTCTCCCCACCTAGGGAGTAGGAACTAACAGCCCTAAACCCTAAATCCCTACACCCCTAAACCCAAAACCCCAAAACCCCTAAAACCCTAAACCTCTGAACCCCTAAACCCTTAAGCCTAACCCCTAAACCCCTAAACTCCATAACCCCTCAACCACTAAACCCTAAATCCCTAAAGCCCAAAACCTCTAAACCCCTTAACCCTTAACCCTAAAACCCTATACCCTAAACCACTAAACTCCTAAACCCCTAAACCCCTAAACCCTAAAACCCTAAAACCCCTAACCCCTAAACCCTTGAAGCCTAAACCCCTGAACCCTTACACCACTAATCCCCTAAAACCCTAAACCCTTAACCCCTAAACCCTGGACCCAGAAAACCGTAAACCTCTAAACCCTCAAGCCCTAAAACTCTAAACCCTAAACCCCTAAACCCAAACCCCTAACCCCTAAACCCCTAACACCTAAACCCTAAACCCTGAACCCCTAAGCCCCTAAGCCCTAAAACCCTAAACCCCTAAACCCCCTAAACCCCCTAAACCACTAAACACCTAAACCACTAAACCCCTAAACCCCTAAACCCCTAAACCGGTTGTCAAAAAGATGCGGTCCCTTCCAGGGTACCCTGAATATTTAGTAAACCCTAAACCCTAATCCCTTCTTGGAGGGTCGGGGGACTTAGTAAGTGGGTTAATCATAAGGATAACTGGGCTTATTATACGGCTCATACGGGTCATTAACCTACTTACTAAGTCCCCGTGATCCTTCAAGTAAGAGTCCAAAGACCCAAACGTTAAGGTCTTAGGTCCCAAATAAAATGCAGACTGTAGGGCTTGGGGCCTAACACCCAAATAGTTGAGTCCCTGGACCCTTAGGGTATGGGCCATATTATACTGATGCCAAAAAACTAATTGCACATCGTCTTGACACCGTACTTCATCTACCCAAGAACGCTTAGATACTACTAGCAGGAAGTTGGGTGTCCTCGAGAAAATGCCACTGGAAAAATATAAGATATGCGTTAACGGCCATGAACTTGATTTGAGTGTCACCAAAATGTCCTTGCAGCCGCGGGGTTTTCGCACCTTTCGGCTGGGAATGGAAACTTTGACTGGGGAGCGCATAATGCATCTTTGCATGGGTGGTGCTTTAACCTAAAAATGACCGAACGATGTCTGAGAACAACTTGTCGGGATCGGATTTTGCACTGGACTTGCGGCATTTCCTGACCAATACGGGGGCCGTAAAAACCTCTATTCAAAGCCCTAGTTTACACATCAATTTCCATGTTCTTCTCCCTTTGATTCTCCATCGTTGGTCTACAGTTGCCCTGAAGCCCAAACCCTATCCCCAACCCAGCAAGACGTATGTGATCTCATAACTTGCCCTTATAAAGTTAGATAGGTTGATAGGTTGATAGATTAGTACGGTCCCCTATAAGTCCATAAGGTCCCGTACAACCCTGGGTTACAACTTGAGGTTCCAACCCTAAGTGCCTCGAAAACATACGTTCCGGGCTGGGGTTTACGAGGACGCGATTTAGGGTTCAGGGTTTCGGCCAGCTGGGCAAAGCATGAGAAGCAAATTAGCATAAGGCAATTATAGCACCTAGGGCCCCAGGGTTGTTCTCTACGGTCACAGGGAAACCATGGGCTGAAGGACTGTCATGAGTGGATCTACACACACTGAGCGCATATCTCCAGATCTGGCTCCACGCGCTTCCACTGAAACCTCCAGAACCCATACCCTCATACAGCTGACCAAAACCCAATCAAACCGAACCTAGAACCATTGGAGCCCTAGACAGCGCTCGTACGCCTCGAGGTGATAGTTGGCGGGTCATGGGAACTTAGCATAAGCAGGTTGATAACCCTTCAAGACAAGCCATTTAGTAAACCAAGTTACCCCGATAACCCACTTACTAAGTCCCCCTAGCCCTCCAACCCTCCAACCCTAAACCCTAAGTAGAGTCTGCCAGGGGACATATTTGCAAGGAGGATTGCAGCTGTGCGGGTGCCCCTGACTGCCTCAGATGCAGGACTAAACAGCTCCTCAATCCAACTGGTCTGATAGGTGGATTACATAGGGATAATGGAAAAGAACATGGAGACTACTACATGATTATACTGTATACTGTATACATTGGGATCGTAATAAGGAACAAAGGAATTGATTATACGTAAGGACTATTCCCTACTGGCCACCAGCAAGTTGTCAGCATCAGGATTCAAATCCATTCCCCGCGTATTCATTGGCACGAGATCAGGATCATACACACAGAAAAATCATCGGCAGGAGGTGTTATTGCCTGAGCCCTAAACCCTCAACCCTACACCCCTAAACCCTAAACCCTCAACCCTAAAGATTAAGGTAGGGGCTGCTGGGATGCTTATCACCTCCGTCCATACCAATTTCATGGTTCAATGCCCAGGCAACACCCGAATTGCGTGTCGGCAGGTTGGGCAGTGGGGAATCTTAGCTGCGCTTGGAGTGGGTTGTAGCTGGGTTGCTGTGAAGGCGCTTAAGTTAAGTTACCCTAATGGGTATATATAGTAGTTAGTATGGTTTCCCCCATATAGTAACTGTAATTAAGTTCCTTAACAGCAACCCAGTAGAGGGGGGTGCATTCTCATGAAGCTTTAACATAAATCAGGTGCGAGGCTTACAGGTCCTCATTAATACTTACTCCCTAGACGCTCAGGTAGCTCAGTAAGTAGGCTTCTACTGGGGGTATATGCAGACTAACCTCAATCCAGGGGACTCATAACTGCGCCTTTAACTTATACCCGATTTTCTTTTTGTCCGAATCATGACCCATGTTTCTGTACTTACTCCGGTGACTTGTGTTGCTGTTTTTCACCCTCTTGAATTGAAGCAGGTATTGGCTTCATCTCAAATGAAGTAAGCATACATGTGTCGCGAACCCACTTCAAGTCTGAAATGCGCGAGGCTGAGGACTTACTCTTCTGAACTTACTGGTGGTTAGTAGGGAATATGGGAATATATTATATAGAGGTTATATAGGGATCATATTCCCTTGTTCCCTACTAAACTCCAGCAAGTGAATCAGTGAAAGGAAATCCCGGACAAAGGGTGCAGCGGTCTTGCCGCGAAGTATACATGCTGGTCCAACTGGCAAACATCCTGCCAACATATGGTTTGGTTCTACACTGTGCCAAAGCAAAAACGTTAACGACAACTCAGTTCAGTGAATTGCCAACAACATTCCAACATACTTTTCGAGCTCTAACTACCCCTGAACCCTACACCCTAAACTTTAAATCCTGAACAACACCTCCAGGCACCGCCTGGAGCAACAAGTGTAAAACCCTGTTTAGTACTGCAACCCTCAATGCCGTTCATTTCGCTAACCCGGGACCAGGGCAACTGTTTTGCTAGAGGTACTGGCCATGATGATGCCAAGTTTCTATGCCAAACAAGCTTTCTCGAAACAAAGGATGCAGTTGGAGGTGCTGATGTGGGAGCACATCCCACCCTGTAATGGTGGTATCCTAGGAATATGAGAGGACCCTAATATACTCCTTGTTGTCCCATATAGTCACTGTTACTGGGTGAGGGGTACCCGAGTGCTAACCCACAAGTGCACAAGGGGTACAAATGAAGGGTGTTAGACAATCACTTATGCAGTCTAGAAGAACACGTTAAAGAGTGGGGATATATCATACTGGATAATCTCAAAACAAGCCCTACAAAAATCATACGTAAGAGGCTTGTTAGTCCCTACACACCCAAAAGTTTCCCAAAAGGGCAGCCCACGTGGAGAAATACCACATTGCACGATGGCCATCGCTTACAACAGCGCTAAAACCTTGAACCCGCCCTTAAACCCTAAACATTGAAACCCTAAACCCACATCCTCAACCCTAAAACCCTAAACCCTATATAACCCCATTATAGTAGTTTCCAATTTCTTTTCCATTATCCCTACATTACCCCTTCGTAAACCTGTATAATATAGTAGTTTCCATTTTAAATTTCCATTTTCTCAATATACCCTTACACCCTGTACCCTGAGCCCTAAATCCTAAACCCTAAACCCTAAATCCTAAATCCTAAATCCTGAATCCTAAACCCTCAATCGCACACCCTAAACCCTGAATCCTACACCTGAACCAGGCCGAGCCCGGCGCCACGCGAGGGCATTGGTCCTCCGGCAGTCAAGGGTTGCATATGGTGAAGGGAAGGTGCAGTTACATAGTCGGAAAGGGTTTAGGGTTTAGGATTTAGGGCTTAGGGTGTAGGATTTAGTATTTAGGTTTTAGGATATAGGGTTTAGGATTTAAGGTTTAGGATGTAGGGCTCAGGGTACTGGATAAGGAAGGTGTAGTTACCGTGAAATTTCTATGTACCAAGACCCTCCGAGTACACTTAGTTGCAGATAGATGGCCTCTATTAGTGGGCACTTTAGCCCTCATCCCTAGTAGAGTGTAGGTGGAGGGGAATGCAGGGGAGAGGCCACCTCCCCTTGCCTTGGGTCAATCCCCCACCTAGTAATGGGTACCACCAGGGACTATGGTAGGTATACCAAGGCCGAAAATCCTGCCCTAAACCCTAAACCCTGGGCCCTAAACCGTATTAACTCCATACTTAAGGGCTATTGCTGTAGGGGGGACTTGACTAAAACCTTACCCAAATTATCCACGAAGCCACTCTGGAAGACGACATCAGGACTAGAAACGAACACCAGACGAGCAGCTTTCTCTCCAAAATAATTTCTCGGGTGTAGGGTTTTGCCATGCGCTGACCAACACGTAGGATGCCAGCTTCACTTCGCAACAGAGGGAAATGTGTTTGATATACCTCCTCATAACCAGGACCACGCACTTCGTCCTAAACCCGAAACCCCTAAACCCTGAAACCTAAGTATTCTCCGTGGGTAGCTTCAAGTGTCTCAAGCTCAAGGAGTGACAGTTCAAAAGGACTTTGGTGCTTTGGTGCAGACCCCAAACAGGGAACCCCAAGAATGTGGTAGGAATAGCATAGGATGTCCCTGTTCTATTCCAACCATGTGCTTTGGGGTTCCCTGTTTAGGGGTCCCCATGAAAGTCCCGTTATGATAGAAATACATATGATTACAAAAACCGAAATGAAATCAGCGTGGATTGGAAGATCTCCCCTCGCAATCTGTAAGTCAACACTTGTCTCTGCGGTAACAGTGCCCTTGTCACCTTACGAATGACACTGGAGGTCACGTGAAGAAACCTCATGGGATCTACCTCCTGTGATCAACAAGTTGTCTTGGTGCCTTGCCATTGAAACTACGTCGTTTGCACAAACGATGTAGTTTAATCCCAAAACCCAAAACCCTTAAGCTGTGGTTGCTGCGTCATGGAATCTTTGACCTCTGAACCACTGTGAATCCCACAGCTTTCTCAGTGTGGGGCCTCTTTGCGGGGCCTGGGTAACTGCCCCTTCGATTCTCGACATAGAACAACTTGCCGGGGGTTCGCAGGGAATCAGGGAATATGGTATCTAGGGATGACATAGTTTTCCTCCCTGAAGCCTAAACCCTAAAGACCCTAAGCCCTAAACCCTATAACCTAAGCATAGTACATAAGGATAACATAGGGATTGTATTCCGTTCTTCTCTCTTAACCACCAGTGAGACAACAACGAATTCAAACCATGGTAAGGCGGTCCATGCCCTAGTTGTTCCATCATCCCAAGCGGTCCGGGTGGTCCAAACATCATCTCTCCGTCTGCCTCCGGGTAATGTTGATGCTGCAAACTCTGCATGCCCTTAGTATACTATAATACCATACTCCCCAATGTTTAGGGCACTTAGGCCCATGCAGAATTTAAACCCTAAACCCTCAAACCCCTAATCAAACCCTAAATCCCCCGTATCTTTGCTAAATGTTCAACGTTTTTGTTCTTCTTTGAGCGAAGGATGCGGTCGCAGGCACGAGGCGTTTTTGGATGCGTGCACTAGTCCTAATAGAAACACCAAAAACAGGGTTTAGAGTTTAGGGGTTTAGGGCAGTATTGTACTAGGGGTGAATCCAATGCAAAATAAGAGGAAAGGTGCAATGGAAACTATCACATTTTTGGTCTATAGAATCCCGATAACTTCCGTGAGGATGTAGCTCAACTTTGTGATATTTATGTAGCTGTCGAACATGGGCTGCTATTAGGGAAGATTTTCGGGCTACCTTGATTTACCAAAACCATCCCTGACCGAGTGCCATGACACCACGTCGTACTTTTGCAGCATGAAAAACCAATAATTAAGGCAGAAATCACCCCCAAAAAAACCCACAATCAATTGAAAGTCCAAGGAAGTGTTGTTCCCTAAACCCTAAACCCTATCCACTCCAAAGATCCTGGCATTCATAACTCACAACGGAAGACCACTGGCTTGGCCCCGAGAGCTTCAAAAATGCATGTATACAGGGTTTAGGGTTTAGGGTTCCCCCTTAAGGCCATTAGCCCAGGGCTCCAGATAGACCAATTTAGGTACTGTTTATAGACATTGGGGCCCAATGTAGGTATTATCTATAGACATGGAGCCCCAGGGTAAGGAAACTCTTAAAAATGTTCGTATACTGGGTCCCCTATAAAAGCCATTAAGGAGTATCTGGACCCCAAAAGTAGGTAAAATAATGGCCTTTATGGCTGTCATTATGGGTTTAGGGCTATTATTTTACATACTTTTGGGGTCCAGGTATCTATAATATGCCAGGGACTCACCCAAACCAAGCTGAACCCCGAACCTTCACGACAGAAACTCCATAGCCCGAAAGGAGCCGATGCCTCAAACCTGTGGCCTCCTCCTTTAGGATTTATAGGGTTTAAGGTTTAGGGTTTGAGGTTGAAGGGTTCAGGGTTTAAGGTTCAGAGTTTGGGGACAAATTAAGGTTCAGGGGGCATAGAGATATTACCCATACTACTGGAACATCACATGGAAAAGAACATGGAAAATGAAATGGACACTGGGAATATATACGGGCTATAGACAACTTTGCAACACCTGCGCAAGCTGTCGGAGTACTGTTCGTAGCCATGCGCATTTCAGGGCACTCCGTCGCTTTACAGAGTATTGGTTTGGAGCGTCGCTTTTTCCGGGTGTCCCGCTGATTTACACAGTGCTAAGATGGCGGGCGTTGCATTTCAGGATGCCCCGCACCCTCACAGGTATTGAGCTTCCATGACCCATCCTCACACCATTTCCTATATGCAAGTTGGACGACTGATCATATGTTGGGAGAAAATACTTCTCTTGTGTTGCGATGGTGGTCCTGAACATGATTTATTGAGTACTACACTATGCATACCGGTCATGTGTGTCTCTGTGTGTGTGTGTCTCAAACGTTACTTCTGTTTCTCAGCCGAAGGTGGTTCTAGGAGGTGACCTATATCCTCAGTAGGGATGCCAGAATCATGAACCTGCTCCTTAGCCATGCAGACTTCCAACATCGAGAGAACTCAAAAATCGGGGGAGCCCGCTACCCAAGGAATGCAAAAACAAGGCAGTAATGCCTCAGTGGGCGATGATGCTTGCCAACTGACCCAGCTCCCCTCCTGCCGGGATGTTTCAATTGTCTGGTTTGGGGCAGGGATATGTTTCCGAGTCGAGTTGGCAGTCTAGGGTTCCAGGGAACACAGCAGAGGCTTGATTCAGTATTGTTGAGGGGCGATTCAAATGATCATGCTTGATCCATGTACGTTTCAAGTATACACTAAGCATGATAAATGCTGCTTAGAAACACCCATGGCTGGTTTCCGATGTACCCAAAGGGTCCATGTAGCTATATTGTATTTACCTAGGGCGCAAACTGGCTCCCATATAATTACTTCGGGGACCAAGATGATGTAATATTCCTCCGTGGACCCTTCGGGGTAAAGCTGAGGGTGGAAGGCAGGCTTTCACTTTTCAGGGTCAAGCGTGGTGCTGTGAAGGGCTGCGCAGACTCAAAAGAGGGTATTGGAGGGAGCCCCTCATGTCTGGAAATACTTATTTCATACTTTCCCAAAATAGGGGGACCGCCCATACAGACCCCCATTACAAAAAACAACTTTATAAAGGGGTCCCCCAAAGTGGTAACCCTAATTTTCCATGCTCAGTTTCGGGCACCCCAAACCCTAAAACGCTGTTTGATCCAAACCCGGGATGATCGGGGGATACCTCTGCTTGTTTTGCAGAATCAGTCCCGGTTCCTAAGGTTTAGGATTTAGTGACCTAGAAACTTAGGCTCCAAAGTACCCACATAAGAAACCCGTCGTGTCCCAAGGGCTTACTATACATGTAGATGGACCCTTTGGAAGTTACATGTGGATCCCTAAGCCCTAAACCTGAAATCCCAAACCCTGAATCTTAAACCCTAAACTCTCAACTAAATCCTAAATCCAAACCCTAATTCGTTTAACGGGCAAACCTCTAGGTTTCTGCGGCGGCCATTTCTCTGGCGTACGCGGAAGTCACGAAACACTGGCAGGCGTGGGACTTTGCTCTAACCCTAAAAACAACAAACCCTGAGATTCCTAAAAACCGCTAACCGTAAAAACCCAAACCCTATAACCCTTAAACACCCCTAACCCTAAAAACCTTCAACCCCCTCGAAACCCGTAACCCTAAAAACCTTAAAAAAACCTAAACCCTAAAATGCCCAAACACTAAAACACCTAAACCCTAAAAACCCTTGACCCGACATGAGTGTGCAACAACTTCCTAACATGTGCGGCACAAACATGACTGANNACCTGGATTTCTGGAGTTTGCGGAAACCCAGGGGTCTGGGCCACCCCAAAACCCTAAACCCTAAATCTTAAACCCTAAACTCTCAACCCTAAACCCTAAACCCCAAACCCTAAACCCTTAGGCCGACCAGTCCTTGGAGGAAAAGCTGCCGGTGCTCTTTCGGCTATTGGGATGAGGTGATTGCGCCCACTGGTCCTCGGAGCCCACAGGAGCCAAGATACCTACGGGGGTCCTAAAATTTTGGGTGTCCCTTAAGGGTGTTTATAGGGGTTATATAGGGATAGTGGAAAAGAGAATGGAAACAACTATTTTGGGTTCAGGGTTTGGGGATTAGGGTTCAATATGGTACAAAGCAGGACTTCTATACTAGTGATGAACAACACGGATCCCCTACATAGGTACTTAGGATTTTCGGGGAAGAGTCAAGGGTTGGGGGGTTTAGGCTTAACAGTTTAGGGATTTAGGCTTTGGAGAATTAGGTTTAGGTGTTGATTTAGGCGTTTGGTGTCATTTTCTTTTTCTTTCTGCCTTTTTCCGACTGCCAATCCGGTCCGAAAGCCAAGAAGGCTAGGCCAGGTGCGAGTGCAATTTCGTTCAATATGGGGGTTTCCAAAATTAGGGGTACCTTTCTGGGGGTCCCTATAATAAGGATTATAGTATCCCCCCGGAGGTTTCATACAAACATTCAGCGAGACTCGTTGGGCAACACTGCATCAGCAATCAAAGTCAAAGAGCATCCAGGGGAAAAAAAAACAGCATTTATGGACAGCTCCTGCCGGACGCTCAAACAAATCCATGGGTTTGGGGTTTGGGGATCCCTAAACCCTAAACCCTAAACGGATCAGGTTATGGGCTTCAGGGCTAGGAGTGGTGTTTGAGTCTTCAGCCTGGGGTTAACCCTGACCTCAACTTGATGGGACTCAAAACCTTCATGTGTGCCAAAGTCTAAACTCATAGTATCCCCCTTAATAAGCCCTATATTACTCCCCTATATAACGCCTAATATAGCCCTCTTTAGGCAGTTTAGGCTATAGCTCATGTGCCAGCAACCTCTCTCTGATCAGCTTGGTATTGCTGCGGTCGCTCCCTCCGAGTCTTATCTCGCCAATGGTGACAGGGGGAGCGAAGGAATGAACAATTCACTGGACGCTTCTGAATAGTTCACGTTAAGCCCTAAACCCTAACCCAGGGTTCATATAGGGACTACTATAACGGGATCTTTCCCTTCATTCCGTGCTAACCAGAGGCAAGTAATTGGTCCACCCGCATAAAGGAAGGGCGCAGTGGGATCTATAGAGTGCACTGCTGCAGGGTTTAGAGAAGGGCCCTGGAGCTCCAAATAGCCCAAGGTAGGTAACGTGTATAGTCTAGTCTCTAGGGCCCAATCTATATATTCTCAGCTTCAACTCAGCCCGCAGGCCCTGAATCTTAACCCTAAACACTGTCCACCATAACCAATAATCAATCAAAAGCTTACTTCCCGTACCTGAAACTCTGATTCAGAACCCTGAGCGCTCAAATCTAACCCGCCAACCGTGAATCCAGAGCCCTAAGCCGAACACCAAAAATCCGGATAGCTGTCTATTACGGGAGCTTTCAGGTGGGTAACTACCGGGTGGCTACCCTTAGACATGCCCTATACAAGGCTTATGCAGGGACAATAGGACTAGATACGGGCCATGTAAGGCTTATATGCGGGGAGCTATCCACCTGAAACTTCCTTAGAGTCTTAGGCTCCTCAGAGCCCACCGTCTTGAACACCGCCTGAGTGAGCTTCAACTGCTGGTTGCTAAAAAAACTGTACGGTTGGTCCTGAAAACCCTGGAGCAGGGTATCTAGAATACCATGGTGCCTACTCAAAGTACATACTGCTTAGGGTCATGCACAATCTTCCGTATCAACTGTAGGTCCAGGTTGTTTGTGCGGGGTCGCCACAGCAAGGATCCAATTGTACATAGTGGGCTTGGGTGTTTGACAGATTGAGACTCCACAGGTTGCTTCGGGCAATAGTAGCAGAAACAGTGGAGGTAAAGCATTATTCACAAGACCTCATTCTTGCAGGCTTCGAAACATAGGACCGCCACGGTGCTGTTTGTTCACACTTCAAGAACAACTGTCAGATGCAAGCACAGCGCGTCTGAACACTAATACACCTTCCGGAAAGGTGTGGGTTCTTATCCCGGTCTGGCTCCCCTCGCGCGCTACCACGGTCGTGTCTTTGGGGGCATTAAGTTTACAAGCAGTACCTACCTTCAGCGCTGAAATCTGAAAAGCATACCTGCATTGGGACATTTGGAGCCTCTGGGCAAACACATCCAGATGTTCCAGCCTCGAGGTACCCCCGTGGGTGGAGAGGGTGCAAACCCTAAACCCTGAACCCTCAGACCCTAAACCCTACGTAAATCCCTAAACCCTAAACCCTTAAACCCCTAAACCCTAAACTTTGAATCCCTAAGCCCTAAACCCCTGCAATAGCAGACTATCCCTCGGGATCGTGGTACTGTTGATGCAACACCCTAAGGGTTTAAGGACCCAAAAAATAAGGTTTTAGGGCCCAAATACTATAATGTTAATGGTATTTGGGCTCTAAACCCCTATTATTTGGGTCCCTGGACCCTTATATAATCCCCATATATCCCTATATATCCCCCTATAACCCCTTTTAAAGGGACCCTATTATTTGGGTCCTTGGACCCTTAGGGACAGGCCTTGCACTGCCTATAACTCCAAGGCGGCAGGAACCCAACGGCTTAGGGATATATAGGGGATAATGGAAGAGAGAATGGAAACTACTACAATGGGGTTAAATAGGGATTATATGGGGTTTAGTGGTTTAGGACTTAGGGGCTTAGGGGCCCAGGGTTTAGGGTTTAGGGGTTCAGGGTTTAGGGGTTCAGGGTCTACGGTGTAGTGGTTCAGGGTTTAGGGGTTAAGGGTTTAGGGATTCAGGCTTTAGGGCTACCCAAGGTAGGTATTCTTGATAAACTTGTTTGGGAGGAATGTAGCAGTGCAGTGGCCTCGAAAATTGCCACAATCCTTTGAAGTCTATTCGAGGCACCCAATACCATATTCGTGCCCATTGAGGCCGCTATAGAACACATAACCTCTCAGTTTCCATATGAGGCATTATAGTTGGAGCATTAGGGAAATTGAAAAGACGTCATGAGTCATTACAGTTTAGGGTTCTGGGTATCATTGGTTTCCCTACCCCTGCAGTACTCGCCTCATAATTCCCCGGGCTGAAGACTATTGAAGGCCAAGCAAAGCTAAGTAAGGGAAACTTGGGGGTCTAGGGTTTAGGGTTTAGGGTGTATCTTGGGTGGTTAGGAGAATCCATATGTCTACCGCGTAGAAGTCCTTTACAGTTTCTTGCTCATGCTCCCTGAGGGCCCAAGTACACGGCGATCATATACTACTTGAAGCTAGCAGAAAATCACCACAACAAGTTTGTCAGTAGTTGGCCTTTTAAAGCTGAATCATAGGGCCGCTGAACTCTAAAACCTAGTCCACGCAGTCCAATCTAAATCGGCTGCCCAAGCATTCGGAACGAGGGGCTGATGCTTGTACGAGGCCCGGAGTCAGTACTCTCGCCTGGCGCGGGGGAGGGGGGGGGAATGCTTCTTTTCGTGTCTATCTGGGGGCTTCCCAAAATGAAGGGTGCCATTTTGGGGATCCCCAAACTAAGGATTAAAGAATTTTGGGGTCTATATTGGGGTCCCCCTATTTTGGTACACTACCATCTACATGTAGGCACATACCCTGCTTGCACTTGGTGGTATTGTCAACAGTTTGGCTGGGTACAGGCCCTGCCTACAGGGGCCACCCAAAGAATCACCACGGAGCCGTGTAATTCAAGGAGCTCAAAGAACTTGAAATGCCAAAGCCCATGAAGGTTCCAGAAGGGTTTAGGGGTTAAGTTGGGTACTGCCCCCCTCAGTAACAATTGGATAATGAGTATAATGCCTTCCTCATATTAATAAAACCCACCCTAATAATAAATGATAAATCCGGGACC
>CAJNIZ010004440.1:0-21499 GCA_905231905.1 Symbiodinium pilosum | reverse complement strand
TGGGTACTTGGACCCTTAGGGCTGCGGATGTAGGAAATCTTGCCCCCAATGCTGGCAATGGAGGCATTTAGGCTTTAGATGGCTTTAGGGTCTAGGGTTTAGGGTTTAGGGGTTTAGCATTTAGGGGTTTAGGGAACCTTAAACCTTAAGCCCTACAGTTCTAAGTCCTAAGGCCTAAACCCTAAGCCCTATAGTTACAAACCTTCAGGAGTCAGGGTAGTTTAGGATTTAGGGTCGTTAAGGATTCAGGGTAGTGTGGGATTTAGGGTGATTTTGAAGTTCAGGGCAGTTTAGAATTTAGGATATTCTTTAGGTCTCATTGTTGTCTAGGGTTTAGGGTGGTGTAAGATTTCAGGGCCTAGTTTAGGATTAGGGTAGTTTAGAGTTTCAGGGCCAAGTCTCGGATCTTGGGCAGTTTAAGTTTTTCAGGGTAGTTTAGGGTTTAAGGTTGTTTAGGATGTAGGGTAGTGTAGGATCGTTTATGAGTGGTTTCCAATTCTAGGGTATTTTGGGGTTCAGGATAATTTAGGGTGTGGCGTAGTGTAACATGCTCATGCTATTTTGTGGCGAGTGTGATTGCCGATCCTCGCAAAACTGCCGGGCGCAAGAGTTTTTTGAATGAGGCCCTAAATCCATCCTCGCATTCCTTTCGCGGGCATGCTTCAACACACGCTTTAGGGCTCAAGTGTAGGGTCCATGGGTTTCACTTGAGCATGTCTGAGGGGAGCGCAGTGGTGAGAGCTAGGACGCTGTCTACAACGGGACTTGTTGCATTTCTGGGTTGCTGTTAAGGAACTTAAATTAAGTTACTATATTGGGGAAACCCTATTATTTACTACATATACCCATTATGGTAACTTAATTTAAGTTCCTTAACAGCAACCCCGATTTTCTGCAATTTCATGTATACTACAAATTTCTCTCCCTCAGAATGCTGCAAACGATGCTGGTCTTGCAAGTTCGACATGGGCAGTATGTGAGGGGCTATGTACTGGGAAAATCACGAGCTGAGTCCTACAGCGTCGCATTTTCATCCTTGCCACAGTCCTACAGCAACGGTATCTGCATCCTTGGCATATGGTTATGGTTCATCCATCCCATAGACATGAAAAGATCATTTCCATCTAGTATCAAGCTCATTTGGGATTGGCTATGGTATATATCTCTACAGAAAATGAGAAACTCATACCATAAATGGTTCAGACTGCAAGACTATTGCATATTGTCCGGCTCTGAAAGCCATGGCTGACTCCAGCAGCGGGTCGCGACCTCATGACTCAGGACCGAACTTCAGGGTGAATAAGCCCCTGATAAGCAAGATGCGCCTTACCTTAGTTCCCTCCGATTACTTAAGGATGTAGTTGGCACTTGTAATTCCATCCTCTTTATTCGTTGCCCCAAGGTTTAAGTTTCTTCTGTCCAGGAGGCTAGACAGCGGTTGGAACCTTTGGACAGGTTTCGTTGTACAGGGCGTTGCCTCCATTTGTTGCGCGTGCTGTGACCTACTTCAGACTTTGAATTTGACCATGGACTTTAAGGGGTAAGCTTCCGCCCCCTGCAATGCAGCGCAAAACTGCCGCGGCTTCTGACATTGGAGGTTCCGTGCCCAGGTTATGGTGAATCTACGGCATGGATGCGCACTAAACAGTCAGGACAACAACTATCGACTCAAGCAAGCCAAACCTATCGGTGCCCAACCCGACCACTTTTTCACGTTCTCGCAGTTCACTGTGAAACCTATGCCCCCGGAACCCCAACCTTGTGTCGGCTGTAGGCGTTGAAGATCTTGGAAGAAAACACCCTCAAACACCCATGCTTAATTAGTTATGAGGTTACCAAAGCCACAGTACATGCGCCACCGGAGTGTACTCAAGAATGTTGTGGTTTGATCATGCGTTTGCATTAGAGATTGGGAAGTGCATTCCAGAAACAGCTCTAAGGTGGCAGAATCCGCTAGAGCAGGAACCTCCAAGCACCTTCAGCATTAAACCCCAAAGAGAAGCCAGGGAATCCAGCGAAGTCTGTGCAGGGATTCCTGTCGGCAGGCCTGACACTTAGGTTTATGGTGGAAAATCCAGGGTTGATCGATTACAAGCTTGGTTCCAGGGTTGAGGTTTCAATGCTTGAGGGCTTCAGAGAGTGGGATCTAGGGCTGGGGATCTGGGATCTGGGGTTGAGGGCTTTGTCGGCCGGGCTTAGGATGTAGGACATCGATTGGAGGTTTGGGTGGTGTGGTGTATTTTTTGTGATGTTGGCAAGTCGCCTGAACGTTCAACCCTAAAACCTGATGGTGAACCCCTAGGCCCGTATTCCATTCAGTGGTTGCTGAGGGAAGTGGAACGCGAATTTCCGCTGGGATACAAAGTCTATGCCATTGCTTATGGGGACACTAGAGGCAAGGCATTCGAGGATTCCCGTGCAACCAAGCTTCTCAAGTCCTGTGTGGAATCCACGGCCACATTGCCTTTCTGGAGCACTGCTAGATGATGCTAGATGGTTTCTTGCGGATCTGATATGGTGTTTATGTGAATCTTATGCCCATCGAACCCCAACGCTATGTCGGCCATAGGCTTTGATACACATGTTAGAAACAGTCCCAACCTGGTATAAGCCGCTAGCAGTTGCATGAAGCATACCCGCATTTCTGCTTGAAATGGTGCTCTCGAATTTGTCGCGGACCGTAAGGCTTCACCAAGAACTAGCCGGACTCGCATATACGGGGAATTGGGCAACTTTTGCTCGGATCAAGTAGTGGTAGGGGGCCGACCCGAAACCCACTAGCACCACCCCTAGGCCTGCGCATCAGGCGTCCACGTCTAATTCCGAAACCCGGGATCTTGAATCCTCTATATACACATATATATCCGCAATATACTATATAGTAGTTTCCATTTTCTTTTCCATTATCCCTTTATATAACCCCTATATACACCTTATATAATCCCTATAATCCCTGTAGTTTCCATTTTCTTTTCCATTATTCTGACTATTATTATTGTTATTACGATTATTGCCCTAAACCCTAAACCCTAAGTTATCTGAAGCCCTGACAATCCAAACCAGGAGGACAGGCTGCACCGTCTTCTCTGCCTTTGGAGCCGCCTACGGGGAACGACATACCTCCAGAAGTGGTGGCAAAATTTTTTGGTTCCTTGCAGCAGCAAGGGGAAAGGTTTTGGGGGGTCGAGCAGTGGCCTCTATGTTGTTAGTGGTGTGGCCGTAACAAAATGCATTGCAGAGGCTTCAGTGCCTGCGATCTAATTCTCAAGATCAGTTCCTAAGAGATTTTGAACGTGAGCATCTCTTCGAGTTTAGGTTTTTCTGTTGCTCTCCTTTTGCCACGGCTGGCTCCTGGATCCTTATCCAAAATCGGTACATTCAAAGGACAACCCGCCAAGACCTTGATTCCTGCCGAATATGGGATGCGCCATGCTTGAGGGAAATCTGTGCCCCGCACGCTGGGTGGATGTTGCTGAATGTTGGAACCAGCTAGAACCCCTCAACCCTAAACCCTAAACCCTAAACCCTGAACCCCTAAACCCCTAAACCCCTAAACCCTAAGCCCTAAACCCCTAAACCCTAAACCCTAGATTTTGTGTATCCGCCGAGGATGGTGCGGAGATAGGGCCAAGGTATGCGTTTTGGTGTGCTCTGACTAGCTCCGTTTTGTTCCATTCATGATACCCTACTACGTACTGTTTTGAAAAGTATACACTTACTTTTTCTGGGTACCCCAAAGGTTATGTCAGCAGGATGCCAGAGATCCAGGCTGTGTAGGCTTGTGCATCCTTATGATCGGAGTCAAGCTTGCTCTGAAAGCATTCTACGCAGCGGCCACGCATGGGCCAACAGGTTTCACTTCGGATGTACACCGATCTACATTTCTTGAAACTTGGGCTGCTTGGGCTTTTTGTTTTGAAAGACTTGCTGAAAGGGGTGGATCATACCAGTCACACCAAGAAAAAGCAGGTCTGCTTGCAAGTCAGGTGCTAGTAATATTGAACGGCAAGCGCCCGAGTGCCGCAAGCCCAGCCTGTTTTTTTTTTTGACTCCACTTCGTAGATCACCTGAGATAACCCGAACCATGAATCTTAAGATCCTGACTCGCAAGCCCCCGAACTCCAAGCACCCGACTGCTGGAACGCAGCTAGGCTGATGCTTGAATGCCATCCACACGACCCTACCTATCAGAAGGTTTGAAGAAGTTTGAAGCACTTAGGCCCATCGAACCCTCAGTTGCAGCGTTTCCTCAAACCCCTTCAGCAACTTAAGCTGCGAGGTTCCTCCGCTGCCGAGAATCTCGGCTAGGCTTAGCAAGTCCTTGATTCCTTGAGACACGGAGTTCCCATCTTCCATCCGTGTAGTCCTTCTCAAATCGCTCAGGAACTGAAACCTCAGGCTTGCAGGAGAGATGGTAGGAGTGTGTTGGTAATTGATCCAAACAGGGTGTAGGTACGGGACGGCCATGAGCTCCGTAGGATTCAGGTAGTCCTGATACAGGGCCTTCACTCAGTGAGAGCCACAGTAGACACGGCTCTAGAGTCTCCGTGGGAATCTGCAGCAGTTTCTTTCATCATCGTAGAACTGCAGCAAGTCATGAAGTGATATTGAGTTCGGCTCCCAGAGGCTAAACCTCAATCCTGCCAAGGTATCCCGAAGCACGCGCTGCTTCAGCTCCTTCGGGTTTCGTGGTTTGTTGAGGGTTCGGGCTCAGAGTTCAGGATCTAGTATTGAGGGCTTGTTGGTAGAATAATGAGTTCCAGATAAGGTTTAGGATGTAGGACATTGCTTGCAGGCTTGGGCGGGGTTGGGGACGCGAGTTGGGATTTCCTTATTGTGACGGTTGTCGCCTCACTCTAGAGTTTAGTCGGGATCAGCGTCGGGTCCCCAGGCACCAAGGCGCCCGGTGTAGAAGGGTGGCTACAAACTGTGCACATGGTGGAGTTTTGTGACTAGGTGCTTGATGTGCTTACAGCCTCATCAACTAGTTGCTTAGTATGTGGCAACAACAATGATATCTGGTAGAGTTGTTTGGTCTTTGCAGAAGTGTTGTCAAAAATTCGGCCGAGTGACCTACTACTCCTGGTGTGACGTGCTTTTGGGGACACTATAGGCAATGTATGCACAGGCATCTGATGTTATTTAGCGGCGGAGTATTTAATCGGCGGTAGCTAGAGGTTCCCTTAGAGTTAGCAAGCTTCAAGTCTGTCTTATCCTTGAAGCTCTGCTATTGAAGGCCTGATAAAGCATTGTCCTTTCAATTAGCCTCCTGTAGCCTGAGCCGCACATCCCAAGTCCGGTGTAATCCAAGCTCCACTTGCTTCTATAAACTACTGTTGGATGGATATGTAGGGGTTGCACATGGCTAGAAATTGCGTGTTATGTCAGCCTTTTGCCTTTAAAGCAGCGTCCTTTGTACTTAGCACACCTGCCGGAGGGGAGTGCCCGGCGACGCCGAAACAACGCAAGCGCCGACGCCATGCTCGGCCGGGCTTTTCCAAAAAGTGCTGTAAGGCTTTTGCAAGAATTCGTTTATTACGGGGCATAGGGTTTAGGATTGTTTGTTGGGTTCGGCTAGAGGGTTTGACTTTGAGGATGTTCTAAGGCTGAAGACCCCTCACTGTGAACATCTCAACATTACATTACATGTGCACCTCGGAAGCCATGCCTACACGATGTGTTTCAGGACCACTCCGGACCCAGAAGAAAGGCCGGAGAAAAACCCATGTGAGACCATGGCTCATGTGACTTTGCTTTCAGGCTTTGGATCTGGATGTCGGGCTTTAGTTTCGTGCCTGGGCACTGGCCTTGCGTGATGTGTATGCCGTTATCCTATGCGTTTTCAGGTGTCCAGACTTTTTCTTTGTTCATGGTCCTACTGTGTGCTGAAATGCTTTAAGGCCAAACCTTCAACCCTAAACCCCAAACCCTAAAACCAAAACCTCAAAGCCTACTCCGATTAGCTGAAGTGTGTTCTCAGGCCAAAATGCTGAAAGTGCAGAAGTTCACAGTCCCATCTGGAGAGGGACTTCCTGAAGGGCTGCCAAATTACCGGGGTGCTGTTCAGCAGCTCCTACAGCCGCAGCCTCAGCCTACTGGTGCTGAAGGAGGAGTAAATGGATCCTCAGAACTTTCTTTATGAACCTACGCGTCTTGAATTCTTAGCCGATTGTGACCGCATCGGTAACATACCATGGGCCATATGGTCTTGATCTTGCGAACTCTCATCAACCGTAGCTTTTATTGAGGGTTTTGGGTAACTTACATGCCATCATGGCTCAGACAGTTGCTGGTTGGTGGTAGGGAGTGAAGGAATTGAAGAGAAAAAGGAAAAGGCTACATTATTGGAGATTAAGTGCGGGCTGCTACTGAGATCCGGTCCTTCCCTGAACAACCAGGAAGGGCAAGGCTACAGAAAGTTGCCTGCGTCATGTGTTGAACTTTGCATAGAACTTTGGACCTAAACCCTAAGCGCTAAACCCTAATCTTTTAGGGATATGTAGTAGGACCTGTGGGGCATGTGCAAGCCTTGCTTCGACTTACGCTGATTCGCGCAGTTGAAGCAAAAAAGTGCTTACCATCGCTGCCCATGCCATGGAGTTTGACTGAAGAACTTTTCAAAAGTTCTTGAGGTTTTGTTGAGTGTAACTGCCGTTCCTAAGTAGCCCCGTTAAAAGCATTCAATGGGTTCTTCCTTTCTGGGGAAGCCACACGTCCGAACGTCTAGGTTTGCATGTCTTTCACCCCGGCTGAGGAAGCTCTATCGCAGAGCCCCGTCAGATGGTCGCTGCGAGGACTATCGAACCTGGGCTCGTGTTGAATCATGCGTTGCATGCTCACAGCTGAGATTTTCTTTTGCAACCTATGAACAAGAATCCATGGAGAACGTCTGCTTTCTCGTAGTTTTCAGGGTTGCTCAAAACCTAAAGCCCAAAGATCAGGAAGGCCACGATTCGGTTTGGTTTGGGTTATCTGTGAAACCATTCGGTGCGGGTATTTATGTACTGTTTCTCGGTTTGGTTCTGTTCGACAACTTTTTTGAACACATTTTCTGGCTCGGTTCGCTTCGGTCATGTATTTGTAGCCTCCAATTGTTACCATAGTCATTGTAGTGGTGGTCATGGTGGTGGTGGTGGTGGTGGTGGTGGTGGTGGTGGTGGTGACCTGGTGGTGGTGGAAACAGTAGACAGCACCAGCAGCGTCAGCGTCAGCAGCAGCAGCAGCAGCAGCAGGAGTAGTAGTAGTAGTAGTAGCAGTAGCAGCAGCAGCAGCAGCAGCAGTAGCAACAGCATGAGTAGCAATGATAGTAGTCGATGTGGTGGCAGCAGCGGTGACGGCCGGGCAACAGAAAAACTTGATAGTGCACAACCCACAGGTTTCATCAGGAACCCGCCAGCGGAATTTTCGAGCGACTTAGGGCGCGTCCGGTTCGTTCGCGCGACGGTCTGGAAGATTGTTCTAAAAGGAGAGGAGGGGGGGCTTGAGATAGAACATTGGATGAACAAACAGCAAAAAATTGTCAGCATGCTCCTCACCTCAGCACAATTTTAGTGCGATTCACAGCGCGTCCCGTTCGTTCGCGCGACGGTCCGGAAGACTACCTTAAAAAGGAGAGGGGTGGTTCTCAAATAGACTATCGGATAAAAACGACGAAATTTTCAGGATGCTTCCCCGGCCCAAAACCCCACATGTTGTCCCATGTTTTTTGCCATGCCTTGGGTTAGAATGTGGGAAGCCCCTAGCCTCCTGACGCCAAATGACAGATGTTGCTAAATGGAGACGGAAACATCTTTCAGGTCTTGGAACAACTAGTTTGGGACGTCCCAGCTGGTCAATGTAGGACTGGCTATGGCAACGCCATTTGCGGGATTCACAGAATGACTTAGCCTTGTATTGAATTGTTGCAGTTGCTAGCCTCTCCATTCGAAATGGAGCTGCTGCTTGTTCGGCTTCCGGCAGGGATCACTTGCTCGGTGTGTCATGGTGTGACCGTGATTTGGAGCTTGGTCTGTGTTTGTTTCTTGGGTTCGTTTCGGTTGTTCTTGAATCTTGATAGTCTTTCCATTTGCTCGGTTCTTTTTTTGTTGGGGGAGGATTCTCACGGTTCTTGTTGGTGCCGTTCCGGTTCATTGAGTTCCGGTTCAGTTCGCGGCCTGCATGTAGGCTGTAGTCCCCAAGCCATGTACCTTGCAGTTGAAGAACCCAGGCATGACGCCCATCGGTGTTCCACCGAATCGACACTGGCAGTGTGCCCTTGTCGTGCCGCCGTTCAGCGGCGACAAGGAGTATACAGATGCATGGTTGATTTACGATACTTTCATGTATCATGTACCATAATATAACCCATGACGTAGTGCATAAGGCACCCTCACTTAGCTTGAACCAATCTCATGAAGCTATTCAAAATCAACTCGACGCACAGGCTAGGCCCTAAGCCTAACACGCTTCAAGGATGGGAAGATCTACGAGACAGTGGGCCTGGCAAGAGAAGCCTGCGCAAAGCTCTTCTGTGAAGACCCTGCTACTATGGCTGACCTAGCAATGGTTGTTACCTTGGGGCTTGATAAGGGTTCAGGATGGGATGATGGTTTGTACTGCATTGTGCCCTAAACGTTAACCCCAAACATGGGGTTGCGTTCCACACTCTGTAAAGAGGACCGCTCATTTTCAACAGTCCCCACATTCCTGTTTTATGAGTGCTCTTAACAAGCCACGCCGATGATAACACGCCAGACTCAATTCCTAATTCCTTCAATCTAAACCTGCAAATCCTCGTGCCGAAGCCCTAAACCCTTCAGGTGCTCTAAGCAACACTCTCCAGACTCTGAACCCTAGCAGGCTGTCAATGCGGCAAGACAAAATTTCGACCGCGTGACCCAAGAGCGGATCCTTAAAAATATGCCGCGCCGCCTGAGGGAGGCCGGCAAGCGCTAGGATAAAACTCCTCGTCCCCAGGGGTTTTGGGTTCAGGCTTCCGGGTTTTGGTTTGAGGGTTTGGGATCATGGCTTAGTCTTACCCAGGATCAGTTGACACCTTTGCATAGATTGTTTCAGAGACTGCCGATGTGAAGTCTACCTAGAGATTTTTCAAGAGTATCTCAGTATCAGACGAAGGAGGAGTTTTGTCAAGGGGACAGACCAGCGAGACACTGCAGAGCAGTGCGAGTCACAAGCAAAAGGCTCTTTTTGCGTGCAGGCGTGGGGTGGTGAGAAGGGTTTTTAGCTTGTGTAACTAGCCGGATCCGACGATGAAGCATGTAAAGAGATACAGAGCAAAGCCTTTGCGTGGCCACGGCCGACTATAGAGCAGTGCTATGGACTAGGAGGGGTGACAATAGTTGATATTAAAAGTCCAGCATGACCGGAGTATACTAAGCTCCCGTAGCTGCCATAATTCCCAGGGAGTAGAGTCCCTGGGGTCATGCAGGATTTTGGGTTTCAACGGTTAGGGCCTATTTGCGACTGGCTTGGCCCCACGGGGGTGCTGTCAGATTTCAACAGACGCCAACAAAGGCAACATCAACAACACCTACGGGTTTCTGGTTTAGGGTAACACCTGTAAACGCCGGATTGACATAAGTCACAGCCCCATGGGAAATAAAAAGTAACGCTCAGTTTTCGATAGCCACCGATGTAATGTAAAGGCCCACTTTGGTTGAATCCGTGACCTCGGATGTGAGTCAAGCTCATTCATTTTGTCGCGCTTTATATCTTGCGTTCGCGGCTTAGAGTTGCTTTAGGTTTAGGTTTCCCAAATTAAAATGCAAGGGCAAACGAAGCAATTGGGGAAGACAGAAAAGCGAGTGAGCTAAGATTTCAGTTTGATCACTGTCTCATCCACAGTTTCCAGCAGGCCTGCTTGCAGGCATGCGGCCTTGGATCCGTCTCGCAGGGGTCCTCTTATGTGAGGCTGTGGGTGGGCAAATGGCCCCAAGCTTTTAGGTTCCTGTAAGGTTTAGGGTTTGGGGCTTAAGGTTATAGGGCTGCTTAGGGATAATGGAAAAGAACATGGAGACTACCATTTTGGGAAGTCAGTCTTCAGGCAGAGCATTTCGTTGAACTTCGAGACTCCTAAACCTTGCACCTTGTGCCTTTGAACTCTGAACTCTAAGCACTTAGGCCCAAACTCGGTAGCCTCCCCGAAGGATCTCGCAAGACAGGTAAAATCGTATGAAACTTCAGCCCTATCCCTCCAACCCCTCAACAACGTTGCCATTTGGGTTGGCAGACCGGACATTTAAAGAAGTGGCTGCGGTGTGTCTTTAATGTCAGGGGGAAGGGATGCCTGTGATACGTGACTGGCGAGAAACATTGGTTCAAGGGCCGCTTTGACAGCCGATAAGCTTAAGTCCATAGGATCCAACCCCAATAACCCTTATCGCAGACCCAGGAAACCCTGTTACTAAGTTGACGTACGAAGACAAGAGAGCCTTCACGTGAGCTAAAATCCAAACTCCACGAAGCTCCTTAAAGGGTACAGGGGGGATTCTTTATAGAGGACAATGATGGGTTTTAAGGGGGATACTAGGAGTTTAGACAATGGCTCACACATTCATGAACATTCTTCCCACAATGGCTGGCCAAGGCGATGCTGGGTCGAAGAAGCCGTCCAGGCCGCACCGTTTCGGCAATTCATGGTTTTGATAGTGCGGTTCTCGTTTGGGGTTACGAGCCGATTTAAAATCTTCAGACTGTTCTAGGGGTTCCCTAAAGGTTAAAGGATGGATACCCGTTTCGCTATGGGCCGCCACGCAGCTACGCACTCTCAGAAGCCTCCAAAGTGCGGTCAATGCGTGTTGTCTCTCATGCCAGAAGCTTTTATCACTTTGTTTCTGCTGTTTGGTCTGAGCCAGGCTTGTTTATGTGTATTGTTGTCTTGAACCCCAAGTCCTACAATATACATCCGGAAACGGCCATACACACATGCTGCGACCCAAATCCTCACCCTGAAATGAATCTTGTCAATCTGAGATTATCTTTTTGGTTGTTGCCCCAGGCGAACCCAGCATAGATAAAAGCGGCGCGTAGGCCTACGTTGATTCTTTAGAAGTCCCTGCGTGTAAAAATGTTTTTTTGGGGGGTGCTCTTCCAATCAAGTCTTGCTGTTCGAGGGAAGGGCAGTTTGCCTCGCCCCAAGTTTCACAAAGATAGTAGATCACCGGATATTCTAGGGATAATGGAAAAGAAAATGGAAATTTTAACATTATAATCGGGTATATAAGGATTCTATGAGCTGGAGTTGTTGAAGTCCCCGCCCTGCACTACTAGGCGGTCGAAACCGCCAGACAAAATTTGGATCGCATGATCCAGCAGCGTGGCCCGAAGTTGCCAAAGATGCCACACTCTCCGAAGATGGTACCTCCAAGAATCTTGACTTGAAGCTTCTCGATGTGTTTCTTCTCCCCCCGAAGGGGCGAAGTTCGAAATTCAGTGCCCTTCTTGGGTGATTATCTTTGACGACCATACGGCATCTGATAGAGGTTAGATAGGGTTTAGGGTTTCCCAAAGTGAAGGGTACCTTTTTGAGGGTCCCTATAATAAGGATAATGGTATGTTGGGGTCTATATTGAGGCCCCTCCATTTTGGGAGATTGCCACATTTCACATGACTGAAGTTTTGGTATTAGTTGCTGGTTGCTCTTGAGGAGTTCAAATTAAGACATCATTGACACCGTCGACTATAAGAAAACATATTGTTTACTACTGATTCCTATTATGTTGATTTAAGAGCAGCCAGTTTACAACAATCTCATTGGCCCGGAGAGGAGGTGTACATACTGGCGGTTAGTAGGGAATGAGGGAATCTAATCCCTACACAATCCTTCTATATCCCCTAGAATATCATATTCCCTTGTTCCCTACTAAGTAACCCCCAGTAAGTCTATTGATCGGACAATAGGTTCTCAGGGGCGAAAGGAGCCACAAGTGCTCCGGATAAATTACCGCTAGGGGCGAAAGCAGCCACACTTGCCTTCTGCATCCCTACGCCAGCCTCCTCAAACCCCGACAGCCAGAGTGTGAATATTTTCAATAACATGGATGCTAGGGCCTGAGATTTCAGGATCTTGATGGTGCAAGACAGGACGTCGCAGTGCAGCTTGTTTATGTCTTGACTTCGGGATCCCATTTCTTAGAAGTTCTTTTTCTAACAAGGATCAAATCGATTGCGCCCAGTAGAGTTCAGCATGGACTGTGGCTTTGCTATTTCTGGCAATCCGGTTTGCATTTTGCGCATTTGGGTTTTGGGGTTTAAGCTTGTAGGGGTGGGAGCAACGTTTGTAAGTTGATGGCAGCGATTGTTTAATGATTCTGTTCATGCTTGTGTTTGCCTCGAGTTGAAGCTACCCCGTGTCATCCTTTCGACTCTGAATCATAGATGCTTGGCCGTTACGTAGGGCAACTCAAGTATGAATCCGTGACCTAGAGGTATCACTTTTGAAAGAACCGACCTTCCGCTGACGCTCCCTTACCGCACCCAAGGCAAGAAACACAAAATTCAGCAAACAGGAGAGCGACATGCATGGATTGTTCCAAGAATCATATCGTAGCTATAGCGTCCTCATGTGTGGCTTAAGATGGAAAAGCAGTCTGGTTCCGAGCAGATGTCCCCTTTTGAAAGCAAGACTGCCGTGATAGCTGCAGTTGTTTAGCTCAGAAGGTAGCAACCTTTACTTGTACGTAGACGTGCCTGATGGCTTCAATTATGCTGGAGAAGCCTCAAACAGCACCGAGGCCTGACGCAGCGGGTCACGACCGCGTGATGCAGGACCAAACCTTTGGATGAAGAAGCCCATGACAAGCAAACTGCGCATCCCATTAAGCCACCTCCGGTTACTTAAGGATGTATTTGGCGCAAGTAATCCCAGCATTTTTCCGCGATATCTGGCAGACGTGTTAGCAAACAAGGTAGGTGGGCAATGCTTAAAGTCTTCGAACGTCCCAGACTGGGTTTCAGACTCTTGCGAGTGACCGAATCTGCCAGACTCGCAGTGTGCTGTTGGGGCCTTTGAACCCGAAGCATTGAAGCTGCAACCTCAGCCCGAGTGTCATCAGGCTGATGGAACTTCTCTGGAGTCTGTGAGGGGGAAGTGACATGAGAATTTCCGCCGGATTGCAAGGCTGCTCTTGGAGACAATATAAAGGCAAAGTTTGAATATGGGCAACGCAGGCCTAGGCATTTGATGTTTATTTCAGCGGAGGATTAGAGTGGCGGTAGCTGGAGGCTGCCCCAGAGTTAGCAAAGTTCAAGTCTGTTTGAGCCTTGAAGCTCCGTTATTGAAGCTGAATATAGAAGAGCAACCTCCTCTAGTTTGAGCCCTACATGCCGAGTCCTGTGTAATCCAAGGCCAAATTGTTTCTACTAACTACCATTCTTAGGACCTGTTGGGGCTGCGTGTGGCCTTTTAATTGCATCTCATGTCAGCCTTTTGCCTTCAAAGCAGCATCCTTCATACTCAACACGCCCTCCCAGGAGAGAATTCGTTCCGAGCTGTCACTAGGCTCAGTTGGACATTTTGGGTTTAGGATTTGGGGTTTAGGTTTAGGAGATATGAAGTTGGTTTTAGGCTCTCGATTTTAGGATGTTGGGCTTTAGGTGCATGTGCTAACCCATGCGTCGTCAGGTGTCCAGAGTTTTTCTTTGTGAGTGGTCCTACGTCTGCCGCGGACAACCCAAATGCCTTCGGGCCAAAACTTTCAACCCAAAACCCTAAACCCCACTCCGATAAGTTGAAGCGTATCCTCAGGCCAAGAGGCCGCGGGTGCAGAAGTTCACACTATCGATCCTCGGCTTTAATAGGGTATATATATAGGGCTTAATAAGGATACTAGGGTATATATAGGGGTTTATCTAGGGATAATGTATTGAATGACAATTTGGCGGCTCACGTCCCAACCTATCAACATCAATCTGTGGAGAACATCTTTTTTAACTGACTCTCAGAGCTATTCGATACCTCAAATTCGGAAATTCGGAAAGCTGCGGTTCTGTTCGGCCTTGGTTCTCTGTTTAAGTGATTCGGTTCGCTCGTTCTGGTTTAGGGTTATGAGCCGATTAAAGTTTTCCTGAAAATTTCGGCCTCCTCCTAGGGTTTATGAATCATCTTCGCGGCAGCTGTGGGTGTTACCTGCTAGCTCTTAGTTGAGGATCCAATTCCACTTGGTATTGGAGGCTGATGTCACGTGATTCTCTTCCCCCTGGGCTCTGCATCCCTACGCAAGCCGTCTCAAACCCCGAAAGCCAGAGTGCGAACATTTTAAATTACATCGATGCTCGGGCCAAACTCCTCAAACTCTCTTGTTCTCATTGCATGGTGTGATTCTCAAGCCTGCGCACAGTTTGCATTGCGAGGACAACTTATGGCTCTGACAATCTGGAGTGCGTGGCAAGCAAACATCACCAACTGGAAAAAGTATGCTAACTCATCCCCAGTACCGTAAGGGCCCATGCCATCTGCAACATTTTGCTTATGACCGCCTCTAGATCGAATCATCAACCTTGCAGCACCACCGAACATACCCAAGTCCCGAAGGTGCAGCAGAAATCTCAAGCCATACCTTGCGCGGTACATGTTGCTTCTGTCCCTATAATTCCATCGAAGGCCGATGACCCACTGGCCATCAACGCTACAATTTTCTCAAGCTTAAACCTCAAACCTTGAATCATCAAGCCAAAATTAATCCTTTGAAGCATCGATGGCTCCTAAAACCTGAAGCTTTAAGCGCGTATTCGTCACTCATACGTAGCCTTGGTGTCAGGGATGTCAGTGGCGACTGAGCTCTCGGGAGCCGCAGGCAAGTCACCACGGATCAGCGGAGTGTGCAGCAAGAAAGACGTTGCGGTGGCTTTGTAGCAGCAGTTGCGTTGCTATGGGCAGATCTTGTAAGCGGATAGTTGCAAGCACTTAATCCATGGTGTTCATTCGTCGTGTGGTTTGTGTACGACCCTGTGCTGTAAACTCTGCCTTTGCCGATTGCTTGCTTCAAGCCAAGAGACACGTTGGATAGCTCATCGTAGACCATACATGCTGTCCTTTGCACAAGCATGCCCCCGTATAATTAAATGGAATTGAAAGCTCCAACATTTGTATTTTGAACCCTACCAGAGCCCCCCGAATCCTTGAAAGCAGGCCTCTACACCATTTCTAGATGGGATGCACATTCCCTTGAACAGTTGTTGATGCGGAAGCCTCGCCCTCATGTTGTACATGCACAGGTGTGTTATTTCGGCTCTAGTGTTTGGGGTTTCTTGTGCCTTTTCCTGCAAGGTTCATAGAACTCTTGGATTTGTTTTTGCTAGTGGTGGTACGGATTGTTATAACGGTGTGCTGCGCCTGAAAGTTTTGGCATTCCTGAAGCGGTAGATGTCGTGTTCGGACTTATTTCAAGTTGCTTCGGCTAGGTGACGACCCAGGCAATTGCAATTAGACAAAGTAACGCTGAGCGTAATTTGATTTGGGAAAAGTTGCAGCAAACAATTCCGACGGTGTTGTGACAGTGCAATACTGCAGTTCTCAGTTCAGGCTATCTGAGGATGGTGTCAGGACGAGGGTTGTTAAGACGGCAAGCTGTAACACCCCTCAATGTTGTGTTGAGTTTTCTTGGTTTGTTTTGCGCAGGCTTGGCATGCTGTTGTAATTGCAAGCTATGATGGCAGCGCATCGATTTTCCATTCAAACACATACCCAGGGCACCGAATCCCACCTGTCTGATCCTGTCCATGTGCTTGCGTGATGGCAGCACTTTGGCTCATGGGAAAACAAGCAGTTGCGGTGTGTAGATGCACCGTTTTCTGCCTTGCAATAAACATGATGCGGGATGGTTACATGGACCTGTAGTGGCATCCAAAGAAAGCTGATATAGGGTAGTTCTTTTGGAATGATAGAGGAAGTCGTTCGCAGCTCCTATTGTCTCATCCCAGATTCAACATTTTATGGTCCACACGTTCTCCGTCCTGCGTGCGCCCTGCCGACCTGAGGCGCCTTGGCCGTAGAGCTATAGGTCGAGGTCTCCTTTCCGTACCCAGCGAAAGGAGCCCACAGGGCTGAGATGTGGGATATTTATGTGGAAAGTCTATGTTGGTGACTAGGAATACGCCATGTGCTAAAGCATGCGTGACTTGTTTGGCATTTAAAAGTATACCAGGTTTATATTTGTCTCAGGCACATTCTGCAGAAGACGTTGGTCGTATCGAGGCTGATGTTCCTAGAAGCCCTTAATGATCATTTCCAGGGTTTGGAGTACGGGGTTGAGATGTAGAGGGCCCTGATAGAGTTGAGTGGGACGTAGTCATGGATCTACCAACCCAAGATTGCGTGCACCATGTGGCTGTACGGGGTATCGGGCTCTGAGGTTTATCAGCAGGATTCACGGATGTGAATCTAGAGGTGAACTGACATGTCGAACTTTTTTCCATTGATCTGAAGTGTGAGAGGAGCCACTGAGATCCTTCAATGTATACATGTATGTATGTATGTATGTATGTATGTATGTATGTATGTATGTATGTACTTGACGTGAGTGGTTGGAGGTCCCTTTGGGACGTCACGCATTCTGTTCTGTCGGGGCGGCAGGTATCTGACGCCCGAGAAGCCCCTAATTTCGAACAATCGTGCAGAATGGTGGGCACTGAAACTTCCAAGAGTCCCTCTTCGCATTCGCTATACAAGCTAACCGTGATGAGAGTCATGAACCTTTTGAAATATGCAGGATACCCGCTCAGTGTACTCTAGACCCAGACCTAAACATCAGCATCCAGAAGCCAGAGGCTTCAGCAACCATCTGGCCGTCAAGCCCCAGGCCTAGGGCTTCGGGTTTCATGCGTGGAGTAATGAGTTTTGAATAGGGAGTGTGTAAAGTTGTTGTTTTTTTGGTTTCCCCCTTGTTTTTCCGCGGCTGGCTATTGGGGCAGAATCTTTGCATGATGTAGGGGACGTCCAGCTTCAAGTGCTCATGTACGCCTCAAGTTTCCATTTTTCAGTCTGAATGTTGCAAGTACCGATCACACCTTGGACGTGTCCAGGAAAGTTTTTGTTCATTGTGCTCCTTACTTGTTACAGTTGGGTTTATTCTGAGAAAGGCCTAATGAAGCCGGATTCCCACGAATGATTCCATCCGAAGCCGCAGTGCCATTTGGGGTTAGGATGTGTGGGTTTAGGGATGGGTCTAAGGGTTCGGGGTTTGAGGTTGAGGGTTGTCGGGTTGTTAGAGTTCTTAGGGTTCTTAGGGTTATTTGCCTGCACATTCCCTCCCGAGACCTGCCTCACTGGGTGTTAATTACTCCATATGGGTGGTTGTCAAAATTATGGCCCCTTTTTGGGGTACTCTAAATTTTAGGTGCTGTATTAGAGTAGGGATCCAGAAGGGGCCATAATTTTGACAACCACCCATATCTTAGCTCTAGTAGATGCCTGCCTTGCTTTTGCAAAGATAGTCACACATTTTCAGGCAGAAGCTACGTCCACGTTGGTGGCATCAGGGAACCACATTTGTGGGTTCAGGGAATGGTACACTGGGACACACGGTACAGGCTCCAGTGACAAAGTTCATGAATAGTCCTGTTTCAGCAGGGGTAGAAATGGCATGCTCGGCTTTGACAGTCTAATCAGTTTAATCCCTGTATTTGGATCACGGCTAGATATACCCCACCATGGCCTTTCAGCTCAGATCCTCACTCCAGCACATTTTCCACTGCCAGCATCAATAGCCGGGACAGAGGGTTTTGAATGAGACTCTCAAATGCATCCTCGCATTCCTAGTGCGGGCATGTTGCAATATGCGCTTCAGGGCTCAAACGTGGGGTTCATGGGTTTTAGTCGAGAATATCTGACGGGAGTGCGGACCAGACTGACAACAACGGGTCTTGCATTTTGCATCACCATGTGTACTGCAGATTTGCCCCCCTCAGAGTGCTGCCAGCGATGCTGGCCTTCCAAGTCCGACATGGGCAGCATGTGATGGGCTATGTGCTAGGGAAATGGCGGGCCCACAGTTTGAGTCTTCTATGCAGGGAACACGCTTTAGGGTTTTTTGGGTGTAGTGTTTGGAGTTCGAAAGGCCTCACTCCCATACCCTGAGGACCCATCTTAAGCCGGGCACAATGCATGTGTATTTGTATGTATCTCTGCGTGCGAACCGTACCTTAGAAAGTGCCCGTAGGGAACACCCACAAGCAAAATGGCAACAATGGATCATGGATCTTACAAAATCACAAGCCCTGATCCTGTCAGGCCACCGGGAGTACATTGTGCTGAGCGCACGTGTAGCCAACCTCTAGTCACAAATTCAACGAACAGGTGCCAGAGCGCGCGCTTCTGATTCAGTGCAGGAGGTTCAAGCAACGTGTCTTGAGCCGCGTTCCAAATCGGACATGCGTGTGGTGCGGTGTAGGGAAGAAGATTCCAATTCTGGTCTTGTAGCTTGTTTGCCCCAGCTTAGCCTAGATGAGGCAGAACATCGCAAGGTTGTTAACCAAATTGCTTATTGTGCCTTTCCTGTTGTTATACAATGTAAACTTAAGTGCCCTCATGTTTCGAGTAGCCTGTCTTGCTCTGTCTCAGGGCACGCCCACGCGGCAGACCCCCTTGCAAGTGCTTTCGAAGAGCTGCAGGCTTTCTCCGCAAGGATCATCGCACCCAAGGATCCCTAAACCCTAAAGCCTACACCCAGTATTTGGACCCTGAAGCTCTCTGTACGGATCGGGAGAAGCATTCCTGGATTTTACATGTTGATCTCCCCAAGCTTTGATGGCTACGACCAACATATGAGCCACGACCAATACAGCACGTCCCTAAAATCGTTGTTTTCGAGTTATTCTGCACAGGCAGCAGGGCATTCCAGTCGCTTCTCCCTGCTCGCAGCCACACTAATGATGAAACACCTTCCCAGACCAAGAAGGGCCTAGACTCTAGACAGCTTTTAAAGGACGGATGAGGACGCACTTCTTGATGTTCTGAATTAGTTAGCGGGGGTCCATGTAAGGAAGACAAAGGGATTGTCTCCAGATTGTCATGGTCTTCATCAGGTTTTTGACACAGGAAACTACATGACATCTTTCTGGAAATAGGGGCCGCCTGTTTTCCCTGAAATCCTGTTGAATTACTTACTCGGAGACCATAGAAAAAGGAGGGCATAGAGGTCTGATCAGAAGTAGTTCTGAATTGATTTCAAGACGTGTAGCCCTACAAAAAGGTTATGCTTACTGGGGACCAGATGGGCCCTTTCTAATTCCATGCAACATTTTTATTCCTTCCCCAGAAGCAAGTCCCTGCTGCAAGGTTTTTGTTATGGGGGGAGGACATCGTTTACTTTTGGCGGGAGCAGTTACTACCGTAGGCTGTCTTGCTGATACTTGTTCTTGTCGCATAGTTTTTTTGAGATCCTTGTACGTTGGGTGTTCATTAGATTTGGGGATATCGGAAGCACATTTTCCAGGGCGACCCGTTCTGCGCACTTCCACTTGGAAACTAGAATGCATGAGCTACTAGTGAGCTCCTAGTTCAAAGTGCCGAACGTTATCTCGGACAAGTTGTTGCCACGCTCGGGCATTGAGAGCCCATGCATTCCAGTGTGCAAGTGGAAGCATTCAGGACTGGTCGCCAAATATCTCAAGTCCAACAACCTAATGTCGACAATGTCAACTCGCAGAGGTCCTCAAACACACTCCGAAGTCCTGTTTCCTTCCCTGAAAGGATTTGAGAGACTTGCGCATGCAAGATCATCCCAAAGACAAACCCGTTGTTTTTCGAACCCCCCACAAGCGAAGTCTCTTGCGAAGCTCCAAAATCTTATGTTATGTGTAGAGTTGTAGAATTCCTGGGTTGCTGTTAAGGAAACCATCTTAATTAGTATAAATATACCCATTATGGTAACGTAATGTAAATTCCTTAACAGCAACCCAGATTACCACATACTGTGAAGAGGCTCGGAGGTGGATACTTAGGGCTGTGGCTGCTAGGTCGGGTGCGGGGCTCTCATGATCTAAAGCATAGATGAGAGTCGTTGAGACTATTCGACTTCGACAGCTTTGTTCCGCACTGCAACCATGATGAAGAACACTGGCACAGGCCTTCAAATGTGTCTCAAATCTGTAAGGTCCTATCATCAGCAACAGAAGGCTTGAGAGCTTATCCCCTTTACCTTAACCTTGGTCGCGAGGACGGGGTTGCCCTGTGGATGCCGGCCACTACCTGAAATTCTCAATCCGCATGAATTGAAAGTTGAAGTGGCAGGCTCACGAAGATCTAAACCCCAGATATAGTTCTTATTCGTGGACTCCAGTCACGTGATGATGCCAGTGACGAATTCCGGCAATAGCATGCTAGGCTTTGACCTTCTAATCCCTGTCGTAATTACGGAACATTTGTAAGTCTCACAGGTGTTTGTAGACTCCCTCGAGTGACGCCACCACGGCCTTTCAGCTCAGATCCTCACTCCAGCACATTTTCCACTGCCAGCATCAATAGCCGGGACAGAGGGTTTTGAATGAGACTCTCAAATGCATCCTCGCATTCCTTGTGCAGGCACGCTGGACCACGCGCTTTAGGGCTCAAGTGTAGGGTCCATGGGTTTCACTTGAGACTGTTTGAGGGAAGCGCGGTTCGGTCTTCCAAGTTCGACATGGGCAATATGTGATGGGCTATGTGCTGGGGAAATCGCGAGCTGAGTCGTATAGCATGGAAAGGTAGTCACTACCATCTGGCCAAGCTCGATTTGGGGAGGGTTATGGTATACTTCTCTGCAAGGCCGTTGCGTGCGATCCTGCTCTGACAGCCATGGCTGACCCCAGCAGCGCGTCACGACCCCATGATGCAGGACCGAACTTCAGGATGAGCAACATGCATATTCCCTTAGGGGGATAATGGAAAATAAAATGGAAACTACTATAATGGAGAATCAAATGGGAAAGAAAATGGAAAATGAAATGGAAGCTACAATGGGATAATGGGTTATATTAAAGGCCACCAAGGATGTATTTGACGCTTTTCGTCCCACCCTCTTTCCTCGCTGTTCCAAGATCTGGCTAGGACCACGTGGAGAAAAGGGTATCGTAAAAGATTATACAGAAAGCTTTTGCTGCTCAGGATGTCAAACAGCCATTGGAAAGCTTTGGGCAGGTTTTGTTGTACAAGGCGTTGCATTCCTTTCTTGCGCGTGATGTGGGGACTACTCCATACTTCAAACTTCACCAGGGAGTGAGAAGGGGGAAGCTTCCGCCCCCTGTACTGCCGCTCAAAGATGCAGTGGTTACTAGCATTTGAGGTTCCGCGCTCGGATCGTCGCGGATCTGCAGTACGGATTCGCACTCAACAGTCAGGACAACTATCGACTGAAGGAGGCCAAACCTATCGGTGCCCAACCCGACCACTTTTTCACGTTCTCGCAGTTCACTGTGAAACCTATGCCCCCGGAACCCCAGCCTTGTGTCGGCTGTAGGCGTTGAAGATCTTCGAAGAAAACGCTCTGCGACACCTTTAGATAGTCATGAGATTACCAAGGCCATT
>CAJNIZ010004439.1:8174-21500 GCA_905231905.1 Symbiodinium pilosum | reverse complement strand
GTAAACACCATGAACCTTCAAGTAGCCTCTGAGTTTTCGTCATGTTGCTGAATCGGTTCAGTTGCCACGCTGTTTGCAAAACTTGGCACGTGCTCCTCTTTTCGAGCCCCGGAATGTGGTCGTTTTGTCCTGAAACAGCAGTTTATGCCAGTTCTCTCGCATGAAAGCTGATGGCAGGAGCAGTGTGTGATGCTGCTGCGGTTCTGGGAGCAAGGTGTCTAAGAGAAGCGGACTAATGTAAGGGCCTAAATGAATACCAATATTATGGTCCCATATCCCTCATATAATAATGGCCTACGGTACCTCAAATGGACCTCAAAACTATACATATATATATATATATGTTATTTAGCCCCCTATAGTACATCCTCCTCTGCTGAGAACGGGCTTGACGCAACTGGGAGTTCCTTGCTACGGTCCGGGTACAGTGTCTGTTTCTTAGTTGAGAAGGGCCGAAACTGATCCATACATTGCCCTAGTATAGTCCTCTATAGTAGCCCCCACAATAGAATTATAGGAATAAGAATAGTAGTACACATAATCACAGAATTTACCAAAACAATGGTAGTCATAACAATCGAACAACAACAACAGCAACAACAACAACAACAATCTTGTTAACCATTTTTCCTCATTGCCAGCTTAAGGTTGGTAGGTGGTAGTCACGTCTTTCCATCGCATAAACGGGAATGGATGCTCAGGGAAGAAAGCCCCACAGGGACCTGCTGGTCTGGTGGTTTATAGTTCCCCTTAAGTAGATAGAATATGGTGTATATGGGGATCTTATTATGATATACCCAAAGAAAGATTCTATCTACTCAAGGGGGACTATAGGGTTTCGGGCTTAAGAATGAGACATCTGCTTCAGAATGCAGCCGACATTGCACATGGTCATGCTTCATCGGCTCGACATTTCTCGCAACCGGGGACCCAAGTAAAAACAACAACAGGCACTGACCCTCAAACTGCAGACTGGAAGACGCACCAGCGAATCCGAGACTTGGCTTGCCACAATTCTCCTAGGGCGCGAAGTCTATGAAAAGTACCTGGTTGTGCCCCTCAGTTTGTAAATGCTTCTCAAATGTGGTATCTTATAACCTAGTGGGAGAATTTAATATTAGGGGGGTGAGGGGTAGCATAGATAGTAGTTTCCAATTTATTTTCCAATTATCCCAATATATCCCCTATGCAACCCCAATTGTACAGCCTATATATATATATATACACCCCAAGATCATCTTTGATGTTAGGGGGGTGGGGGGGTTAATTCCCTGAACCCTAAGCCCTAAACCCTGAACCTTAGGGGTGAGGGTGTGTAATACTAAGGGGAGAGGGGGTTACCCAGAATCCACAAAACGTCAAACGTCGGCCTGGCAGACTGCGTTGGAGAACGACCTGTGTGCCGATTGCTGGCCCTGGGAGCATCTTGTTTGGATTGCCAAGGTTCAGGGATTTAGGGTTTTGGGGTTTAGGGTTCTAGGGTTTAGGGTTTTAGGGTATAGTGTTTAGGTGTTCTTGTTGGGTCTCGTTGGCGGGAAGCCAAGGATGCCTTAGAAATGATTATGTTAATTTGTGCGTTTGGCGTGTCTCTTCATCCCTAAGCCGCTGCCAGCCGGAACCTCAACAAGGCGAAACAAAGACTCATGCATTGTTGGTCTCTGCTGGTCTACTTCAGGGGGGCTTAATGACTATCGATGCTATTGTTCTAAATTTCTTGTGCTTCCATGGTCTAGAGTACCTCAAATAGACCTCAAGATGATCTCGTCGATTATGTAGGCTTCGAAGGTATATAGTTGCCCTCCAAAGACCTAATTAATTTCAGCACTTCGCAATAACCGACATGATGCCATTTTCTTTAAAGGGGTCCCCCCAAAATAGCCATGCAGGTGATACAGGGGCGACTGTGTTTCAGTAGCAAAGGCAACTCTTTGATCCTGAAAGGTTTCCACTTGAAGCTTTACGGCAGTGTTATAGGTGGGTTACAAGTCCCCCCGCCCCCATGTAAGCGATGCCTACTGCTTCGGAAGTTATAGCTCCTCTCATAACTGCCCATGAACTACATACGACAAGAATATCCAGTGATCTTTGTTAGGGGAGGGGCACTGCCCGAGAGGTGTTTCCGGATTGGACACTATAGCCCACAAAGCAGAACAGGATTCTACAGTATCCTCTTTTGCTCATCGTATGTAAGAAGCATAATATGATCTTACTTGGGTCTTCCACCAAAATCATTTTCACCAGCCCTAAACTCTAAAGCCTAAACACTAAAGCCTGAAGTCTAGCATGCAAACTAAGGAAGTACCGTGAGGACGGAGACACAGAGCGCTCCGCAAAGTCTTTGCCTCAATATTAGGGTGCAGCGCTTACGGGCTTTGGGCTTCAAGAAATAGATGAAAGGCAGTTTCTGGTGATTTCGTAGGCCTCCCCGGTTTCCTTCACGTCCCCAACACGTGCAGTGATGGCCTCTAGGCACAAAATAGTATACAGGGTAATAAGCATCGGCTTTTCGGAGTAGGCTCATGCAAAACAAGATGTTAACATAGCCCGCCTTTGGAATTTGGAGGGCTTGGATTTAAACCCTAAACCCTATAGACTAGGAATTCTGAAAAAACAACATTGTCACCCGCCTGGCTTCGTAAGGAAAGTCTTGCATAGCCCCCCCCCCCCATTGTTTAATGGGTTCAGGGTATTGCTCTCGGCGGCTAGTTTTGAAACAGCAATGTTCACCTCACGTTGTGCTTTTTGCATGGCCTCTCGGGCTTTGTCGTTAGATGTTGCCTTAGTCCCAACAATCCTAGTCTTCAGGACTGTACGTGGCCAAATCCTGAGGAGTGTATGATCGGTTGTGTAAGGTCATTCATGTTCCCAAAGCCCTCAACTCGTCCCGCTGGTGGTCCTCTCAATTTCGTTCGCAAGTTTAAAGTCATGCGCCATAGCTGCTTCATGGTACGAGGCTCAGAGATGGATATACGTGCATAGCAAGAACCCAAGAAGGGTCAAAGCAACAGCTTATTTTTGAGGAGCCTGTATCCCCAACTCCGTTGGTTAAATGGGTTTGTGGTATATGCGGTTGAGGGTTGATAGCGCTGAGGGATTAGTAGGATGCTTATACGCTGATGCGTCGAAGACCTGCGTGCTCAAGGCGCGGCATTGCCATTGAGAACCACATGCTCACTGCGGACTCACCATCTGCACTAAGCCGCCAACAAATCATGGAAGAAGGGTGGCCATTTTGTCAGTTGTTCATACAGATTTGTTTTTGAAGTTTATGGATTTCAGGGTTTAGGGCGAGAATGTAGGGTCCAAAAGGGTGTTTGTCCGTATGGCCACTTTTATGGGGGTGTTGACTTTACTGCAGCGGTCCTCTTCTCAGACGAGGTTTGTAAAAAGCCCTTTCACACGTTGAGTGACCATATGAAGCTGCGCTGAGCCATGCAACCTTTTATCCTGGGTGCCAAAATTTCACGGCCCATGCAGAGCTAGAAGTGTGTACATATAGATCTAGATACAGTTGTTTGTGTGTACACGCACGACATAGGCCTCGGGATAATTAGTACGCAGCCCATGGCATGTGCATCTATGAACATGCAACATGATTCTACATACTTTGCGTTTGGTCCTCCGAAGCTCAATATATATATATATATATACACGTATGTACACGACATATGTATGTATGTGTATATATTCATATACTCCTCATGTATCCCTAGTGTTCCTGAGAGTAGCTTTGCCTTGAGAAGCCTGTATCTACGAGCCCAGCAATCGGGAGCATCAGTCTGCTGCACGCCCCGAGGGCCTACCTGAGCCCCATTAGTATGTAGAATAATAGCGTCTCCGGACTGCTATAATGGGTTTAGGTTTTTACCTACTGTTGGGATCTACATACTCGTGTTGTGCGTAGAATTTGTCGAGTGTTTGGGAAGGATTGGTTCTCAAAACCCCATGGTTGTGGCTTTAGGGTTCGAGGTCCCCAGCTGAACTTGTCTTGGGGTCTCAGGGCCTCTAATAGATGCTTGGGTCAGACTACGCCTATGGGCGGGGTGGCCTGAAGCTTCCGAGTTCCAAGTCTCAAGGCTTTGGCAGCCTTTGGTGTTTCAGGAATTTTTTCAAGGGCATGATCATTCACACAAGTGCTGTAGCCTGGAGAGGGCCTCAGCAGATGTTCGGGTCTTACCCAAGTACTGGATCTTTTGACATGTCATGCTTTTGTCGGCCCCCAGATTGTACATGCGGCCATTTCGTCGACAAAATGACTCCCTCAGCTGTATAGACCATCTGAATGCATGTAGACACACACTATAACGATCCATTCTTGCGTTCCCTACTGGCCACCAGCCTTCGATTCCCGCAAAAAATCCCATACCCATTCCTCGGAGACGCTAGCAACTGCTACATGCTCCTCCACAGCCCCAGCGCCAAGCTCAGATTGCCATGGTTCCAAAAAAGGCAAAAGGGGGCTGAAAAGCTAATGTCTGGGCGAGATCAGGAAAAGTGTGGCCATTCCAGGGAAGTACTGCACCCTAAACCCAAACCCCTAAATCCGAAACCCCTAAACCCTAAGCCCCTAAACCCCTAAACGCTAGATCCTAAACTCCTGAACCCTAAGCCCCTAAACCCTAAATCCCTAAACCACCGCTCCGTGCCGCTGCAGACAGAGTGAGGGAGAGAAACTGAGAGGGAAGAGGACATCTTCACATCCACCACCACCACCAGCCACGGTGCCCCGGAATGATGGTGCTGGCTGAGCATGAGATGTTTGATGCTGCGGCCTCTACTTCTGCCCTGCCTGATTGCTGTGGTGAATGCCTGCTCTGCGTGCTATGCTGCAGGGGTATCTCACAGGAAGTCAACTGGAAAACCTGACTCCCCTCACCTAGGTTTGGCATGAGCCATCTGCGGGCTTCAGCTTCCCTTTTGCGATTTTGAGGATTTTTTTATCTTGTGGGCCCTCTACTACCTTGCCCCTAACACCCAGTGCTGGCTGCATGCCATGGAACCTGTCTTTGCCGCTGTGCCCGCCCATGCCGCAGTGGTGACGTCAAAAGCTGTGGCGATGGACCTGGTACAGCGACCCAATTCCGTGCCCAGCGTGCTGCAGCAGAAGGCTGAGAGGATGCTTGAAAGGCAGGCCATAGCAAGGCACAGTCATGACAACGAAAGGCAGCACTGGTGGAAGCAACAGGTCAACCACATACGTGGCAAACCTCTCTTCAACGACTATGTGCACGCAGTCGAAGCTAGGCTGTCGGAACCCCTGAGATGTGAATTCCTGCGGTACAGTACATGAAGACAGTCATGGACTGCTGGAGGTAACCAGACCAGCAGTCTGAAAAGAAGAGCGACCACCCAGCAGCAACAACAACCTCCCAAGGTGTGCACGCGCATGTGCAACTATACCAGCCTCTCCACGCATGCTTTCTTGAAAGTGCATGGTGCATGGTGCGTGGTGCATGAGGCTTATGCAGAATTCATTGCATTGAATTCTGGATGGAATGAACATGGAATGTGGCAAATGGAGCTGGCGGCAACTGCATGATGGGAAAGCCTACATAATTCAACCTATGACGAATTTTCTGGAGCAAAGAATTCATTGAAGAATTCACTGCATGGAATTCTTTGGCGAGTGGAAGTTGGCTACAGCTGCATGAGGAAGGAATGCATGACTGGAGTGAGGGATGCACGACGTGTTGACTGTTTGGGGCCACGGCTCTGGCTGCTGTGTGTGACGTTCGGTAGTGGAACATCCTCGAGCTGAACTGAGTTACGGTGGAAGCCATAGAGGTAGTCCCTAAGGAGGTAGTGTAGCTGGTGCAGTTGATGTAGCTGCCTTAGGTCTGGACCGGACAGTGCTTGCCGTGCCTGCCTTGTGCGATGCGCGTGTCTAAACCCTGACCCCTAAGACCCTAAAGCGGTGAGTAAAAGACGCAATGCAAACCAAAAAAAATAAACCCTGAAACCCCTAAAACCTCAAGCCCCTAAACCCGGAACCCTTGAAACATTCTCGTCCACTGACTCGCCCCTTTGAACAAGCCTCCGCAAGCCCTGAGCCCTGTATGCGCTGTAGTCTAAACTCCTTAAAGAGGGGTAAAGGTTTAGGACGTAGGGTCTAGGGTCTAAACTCCTTGAAGTGGGGTTATATACGCAACTATACAGGGAGTACTAAAGGGCTATTAAGGGGGATACTAGGAGTTTACACTATGGCACTATGGCTTATGGAAGATCGTAAAAGTTACATCCTGCTTTGGTGTACACTAAAATGCGGTTTAGGACAAAGGGTTCAAGATTAGCGGCCGTGTTATAAAGAGGACCCCCAAAGAGACCATAAATTCGACAACCTCCGAAACTTAAGTCCAAAGCCCCATGCCCCATATCCTAGATTCCCAAGTTCTACACCTAAAGCATTGCATATGACACATATATACACGTGCACATAGAACCTAAACCCTAAACCTTGAAAGAATGCAAGGAGATGTTGTCTGGACTTTCTCACATCATCTCTTGGGGGGCCACCTGGGACTACACGCTCCAAGGCATTCTGGCCCTCGGGTTTTTAGGGGTTTAGCAAAGCAGGGGTCCCTCTAGGGTTTATACAGGGTTTAGGGAATGTATAATTTAGGCGTCTATGAATCTATATTGGGGACCTGTATTTCTTAAAGCTCTGTTGAGAGGCAATGTCGGAGGCAGTGCAATACAACATGAGACTCTGTTTATTCCACGTTTCTTCCCCGAGGTTTTCTCACGTAAATATATATATATATAGGTATAGTTCGTTTGGGATGCTGGAGGTTTCGGGGTATGCTCTTGCAACACGAACGGACTTATGGTTTGGGCATGGATGCTCCGGTCACTGTATGCTCTTGGAACACGAACGTTATAATGGCTTGGGCATGGATAGTCGGGTCCGCGTATATTCTTTTGGGAACACGAACCTTATTAAAGTTTGGGCATGGATGCTTTGGTCACCGTATGCTCTTGGAAAACGAACGGACTTATCGTTTGGGCATGGATGCTCTAGTCGCGTATGCTCATGCAAAAGCAGCAGCATCTTAAATGGATTAGACCCATATATCTATACATATAATTACATGTGTACTCTCAGGCCAAGTTTCGCTAAAGGAGCTGTGAACAAGCTCAACCTACGGGAAAGGTAATTCTACAAGTATTGTTTTCGGCGGGGCCATAAGCTCTGATGGGGTTATTCTGGTGTAATGCTAGTGTGGGCATTACCGATGCCTACTACAAGCTTGCATGCAGGCTTTGGGCTTTGGGGGTCATTCTGCATTTGGGCAGGGGAGGTTTTTCTGATTCCTGCAAGTTTCAGGTGGATCACCCAGGAAAGGGGTTATTAACATTCCAGATCCTTTTTTAATTCTGAGAAGTGCCCTTGGGTTGGTTCGTTGCTTGCTTGCTTGCTTGCTTGCTTGCTTGCGGTGTTCGTGCCAGAAAATTTCGAAGTGCGAAAAATTTCGAAGTGCGTTGATTCTCCCAAGCTGTCGAATGCCTGTCACACTTCGCCCTTCCTCTTGAACGTACCTGTCGGTGAAAAACCACCGGTAAATGGATTGGTGTTGCTTACAGCTGGTCCACTCCCACTTACGGCAGTGGGGATGAACATACGAGCATCAGCGATACATAAAATTCTCCTGTGTCCTAGAGGCCGGAGGAGGCTGAAGATTCTGTAGCCCCCGCAGTAGAAAAGGGCGTTCCCATTCAGCAGATTTCGGTGGAGAGAGGGGCTTGTCGACCACGGTCGCCATTGCCATGCCATCTTGAAGTTGCTGGAATCGAAGATTGGAGGTGCGTGTTAATTAGAAACCCATGCGCCCGCAACCTTTCTCCCCACGGTGTGAGCAGCAAAAGGGTAAAACTAAATGCAGTTTATAACCTACAGCCTACCTAGGCCTCCGAATCAACGTAAACCAAAGCCCGAAACCCTGGGCCTGCAGCCCTCTCAACCCTAAACACTAACTACATTTAAGTGGACCAGACGCCAATAGTCTACATCCCTAATTGCATGTAACCCGGCAAAAAAAGCCATACGAAACACTAACTACAGTTAAGTGAATAAAAACCTCAATGAATCATTCAAAAAGGATCAAAGAGGTAAAGCTGATGACAATGTTCCAAAAAAGCCGTACGTATGCATCATTTACAGACGTAGAGCGGCAGGATCTAATCACATTCTCCCCGACAACTGCCAGGGGGTCCAGACCTCGACATATGGAAGGCCGCAGGCGTTGACTTCTACCCAATGATTTGGGGTTCCGGCATCCCGGCTGGGCCCAAGGATCATAGGATCCCTATCATCGATTCCATTATGTTGGGGCTCATTTCCTGTACCCCACATTCCTGTACCCCACCTTTATTTTGAGCCATCTGAGATTGAAGTTTGTTTTCGGGATTTAGTGCAGGGTTTGGGGCTCGGTAACTGCCAGCCTGAGAAACATGAAGGGCCCCTTCTTGGGGCGTGCCTATAGTAATTGTTAGAGCTTACTGGGACCTATGTTTGGGACTCCTTGTTTCGGAAACCATCTTTTTGTATAGTTACCCAAGAATTCTACCCGGTGATTTGGGTTTTCGTCAACCTGGCTGGACTCTTCCCTAGCAATGCTAGTGATATATCATTATATCGTACCTCTACCCAAGTAAGTCTATTTGCTCAGGCCGCTTCATTATGTAAGTTTGACGGGTTTGGGGGTGTTGGTTTCTGACAGCTTTGGGGATTCAGGCTTTAAGAGTTTAGGCTTAGGGTGAGGGGTTTGGGCTTTGGGGGTGGGATGTTTGGCCACGCGAAAGGGCTTGAGCGCGAAGTTCTTTTGTGGATTTCGTATTCGTTCTTACCGTAGGGTTGTGGGGTCGACTCTGGAGGATTCGCAGGGTCTGCTGTATTGTCCCACAGAGTTTGCTGAAGAAACGTATTGAAATGTGGGTTCAGCCCTGGCGAGTCTTGCAAAGTTTTGAAGACGAATTCGAAGCTGGCGAATTTGAAGCTGGCAATTTAGCAGTTAGTACCGTCAACCACAAAACCCTAAACCCTTAGACCCGTAAACCCTTAAACCCCACACACTAAAACCTAAACCTCAAGCTGTTGAGTTGGACTTCACCTTCGGTCAACCCCCCACCCAGTAATGGGTACCACAAGGGACTATTGTAGGTACATTAAAATCATTAAGGCCCTAATAACTCCATATTAAGGAGCCATTACTATAGAGGGGGATTGACCCAAACTTCACCCTGAAAATTTGCCAGGGATCTTTACTTGGCAGGCTTCAGCTCCTAGGGATAGTGGAAAAATGGAAACTACTCTACTGTATTGGGGTAAAATAGGGAGAACGGAAAAGAAGATGGAAACTACTATATTATGTTGGGACTTAGGGAGAATGGAAAAGAAGTGGCAAGTACTATACTATGTCGGTGTTATATAGGGAGAAAAGCAAACAAAATGGAAACTACTATTTAGGGTTTGGGTTCTAGGGTTTAGAATGTCTTGGGGTTTCGCGCAGCCTTTACAGTGGAGGCTAGGTCTTGACGTTTTAGGATTCAGCAAAAAGGAAGGGCCTGTTGCAAAAAGGTTTTAGGAAGGGTCCTAAACTTAGCTTGAGGCACTAGTCTTGGAAAGGGATTGCCAAACCCTAAATAGCAGTTTCCATTTTATTCTCCATTATCCCTATATAACCCCACATAGCCTTATTTCACCCCTTTATAACCCCAACATATTATAGTAGTTTCCATCTTTTTGCTGTGGCCATCCTGAGTTATCATGGTCAAGGCTTAAGTTGAATACAGCTGCCCCACTTTAATTTTGCTGCTTGTCAGTACAGAAGAAAGGGGAACCAACAAAAAATTGGACAGTATCATAGTGTTGGGGATTTAATTATATGAGCGCGGCTATTTGTCTCAACATGAGGGTTCTCCTCTGTCTACGTCGACAGTAGATGCTCTTAAGCTTACACACAGATGGGACACAGAGCTCCTATCAGTCCTATCAAAGCATGCTGCAAACTGGTCCAGGCAAACTGTTCCAGGCAATGCAAAAGGGTCCTTCATCTTTCAGAGGATGGCTGGCAAAGGTTTATCATGCATCTGGGAGCTCAGGTACCATTTCCGATGCTGAGGCTCGCTCTCCAGCATCTCTTGTCAGTGAGGGCGATGTGCAACATGCCACCAAGTGCGTACTTAGCACATGTTACTTAGGAGCCCTGAAGACCGTCCCCAAATTTGTCTGCTTCATGCGAGACTAGGTCTTCAGAGACGGTAGGTGCGTAGTTGAGGATGAGCTTATTAATTTCAGCTCATTTGGTGGCACTACCGCAGGAGGTTCTTGCGGGTGCACTGAATGAAAATGTTTTGGTCAGTTGAGCCTCAGCTGACTTCTATACACCAAACCCTTCCCAGCCTCTGCTCAGACACGAAACCTAACCTTGCACCCTATAAGCTCAAGGCAAACCTTGGGATCTAAACCCCTTTAGGGGGCTATATTGGGGATATAGGGCTTGGGGTTTCCCAAAATCAGGGGATCTTTTTTTGGGCTTCCCATCATGAGGATTAGTGCATTTTGGGGTCTATATTGGGGTCCTCCTATTAATGGAGATTACCAAACCTAGAAACAACACCTACTTGAAGAAGAGCTCCTTAGAGAAGGGCTCATAACTCAAGGAAAAACTAGGGGCCCTACCGGCCTTGGTTGCTCCCCGCAATTTTGCTTGTTGCTTGTTAGTAGGGAATGAAGGAATGCAAAAAATGGATTGTGTTATGTTTCGGGATGACATAGGGCCATTTTGGGGACCATAGAATTCAAAGCCCCAATCCACACCTCCATGTAGAAGTTTGAGAAATTTGGAGGATAATCTCTGTATAGTCCGCTAAATGATTCCTCAAAGGCGTCTTGGTGGGTCCAAACAAAACACCAACCCTCACCAACTGGACTTGGATAAGTTCAAGGGAAGCCTTCGTACAGGCGCCGCAATGCCGAAGTTGTTTCTTGCATGAGGGATACCAATTTCCAGTTCTTAAGACTCTTGCAAAGTACAATGAGTTTGACATCCATTCCGTTCCCTACTCTAAGGCTCTCGGACCGCCATAGAAAATCCCAAACCCTTCCTCAGAACACCGACTATAATCCCAGAAGCCTTGGGGCAAGCCCTAACCCTGAGCATGCCTCATGACCGGAGGCTGACGGACTTCCAGCAGGCAGCAAGGTGCTCTCGTCTTGTTTGTGGGGCCTGGTGTTCAGGGCTTAGGATTGAGGGATTAAGGGCCTAGGGTGCCTTGTGTGTTAGTTTAGGATTCAGGATTTTGCGCACAGGATGTGCAGGAGAGAGACACTGCAGCAGCAGCAGCAGCCGCCACCTCCTCCTCCTACGCCAACGCCTACTCCTACCCCTACTGCTCCTGCTCCTCCTGCTGCTCCTGCTCCTGCTCCTGCTGCTGCTGCTGCTGCTGCTGCTGCTCCTGCTGATGGCGGCGGCTGCTGAGGAGTAGTAGTAGTAGTAGTAGTAGTAGTTGTTGTTGTTGTTGTTGTAGTTGTAGTAGTTGTAGTAGTAGTAGTAGTTGTTGTTGTTGTTGTAGTTGTAGTTGTAGTTGTAGTTGTTGTTGTAGTTGTAGGAGGAGGAGGAGTAGCAGCAGCAGCAGACATGACTTCTTCATTAGAACCTTGAGAATCAGGGCCTTTGGGCTTGGGGTTTCCATTTAGGGTTTTCAGTTCAGCTCTGCTTGAGGTTGAGAGTGTTGGGCTTTTGGTTTAGGCCGGGCAGCGGCTGAAGTAGTCAGACAGGCACTGTTTGCATTGCGGGCACTTGCCGAGCAAAAACTCGTGTTTAGGGAGCTTAAACCCTAAATTCTAGAGACGCCTCAGAAGCATGGCATGGGATTCCAGCTATCCCGGCTCAATGCTGCTGCTACCCGGCAAACCCTGCTGCAGTGACTTTCCCGAGCAAGCCACAACACTACGGGACCTACTGAAGGTTTAGGGTGTAGGGTTCTGAGCTCCAGTCAACCCTCAGCAAGAACTGTCGAAATTAGGAAACGCCCCAGAAGGGAAAGTTAAGGGAAGCCTGTTCTCTTGGTACGCCCTAAATCCTGAAACGCAAAGCCTTAACCCGCTCACTTGATCTTGGCTAAATGCTTTGAAGGCCTGTTGTGATCATGCATCCTCCGCGTTTTCCTTCCAGACCTACAGAAACCCATGGCAATCAGCATCTCATAGTCCGAATCCTGAACTGTAAGCTCTGATCAGTGAACCCTGAGCCCCTCGATTTTAAGCCTAGGCCCAGCCTAAAACTTGAACCTTAATTCCAACGAACTCTGGGAGCAGTCGAGGCGCTTTTGGGTTTCAATGAGCCCAACTTCCCCGAGCAGCTGGGAACCCAGGGGATAAGGATTGAGGGTGGTTTGTCTGTGCTTTGAACGAAGCCGGATCGTGGATGTTGGCTACATGTTAACCCAGGATTTACGTAGTTATCGCATGCGTGTCTTATATTTACAACTTTGTCATGAGCCTCTAGTCGGGCCGCCAGTTGTCAGATCCTTCGATTCTTTGGGCATCTAGTTTCCTAAGTTCTCACAGGGGGCGGGGTCAGGGGCATAGTTTTCTCCCATGAAAACGTGATTTTATTTTTCTTTAACAACCCAAAATGTCCTTCGCAACTGGCAGCGGTCACTGTCCCTCTGGACAGGGACTTGGGAGTGTGCCAGGATGATGCCTTCATAATCCCGAAGAGGCCCTTCTCTTGAGAAACCTCGAAACCCTAAACCCTCAACCCAAACCCTGAACCCAAAAGCCGAAGCCCACCTAACAAAACGCAAAGCAGGTTGCGTTCTTCTGGTAAGACATGCAAACGACGGCAGCTGAATTTGCTACAGGGAATGTATCGTGCTGCTAAAAGATCTTGGGTTTTATGTTTCCGGACGGCTGTATGCCGGAAGTGGCTGCCTCCTGCAGCTCGTGGGACACGAGAGTTGGCGGGACAACCGTTTTGAAAGTGGCTGATATTTCCCAACATGCTTCAAATATGAGGGCCACGTGCCAGATTCTATCAGATTGCTTTGGGTAGCAGGGAGCACCCTTATGCTCTTACCCCCTTCTAAACACGCATGGCCCCCACACAGATCCCTGTTGAAGGACAGCGGACTTCGCAGGGCATGTTTGGGTTTCCATGCCCAGGAGCTCTAATGTAGGCAATATTTGTCATCAAATGGGTATGACTATGATTTTGGGGGCCTTCGGGGGGTTTGAAGGCATTTGACGACGATTTTTGGGTGCATACCATTTAACGGAATTACAGGGTAGGATTCTAGTCAATCCAGGGTCCACCGGCCTACAGA
>CAJNIZ010004438.1:0-16621 GCA_905231905.1 Symbiodinium pilosum | reverse complement strand
GGGGAGGGGGTTTGTAAATCAGGGGTCTGGGCTAGCTATGGAGTTCATGCCAGGCTTCAGGATGCAGGGTTTTTTTGGGGGTTTAGGTTTTAGGGTCTGAGGGTTTAGGATATAAGGGTTTGGGGTTTAGGGTTTTAAGGTATAGGGTTTTGGGGTTTAGTGTTTAGGGTATAAGGTTTTTACGGTTTAGGATTTTAGGGTCTTAGGGTTTAGGGTATAGTGTTCTGGGATTTAAGGTTTAGGGTATAGGGTTTTTAGGGTTTAGGATTTCAGGGTTGTAGGGTTTTTAGGGTGAGATTTAGGGTTCTGGGGGCCCTAGACTGCAAACGATTCTAGCACGCTAAACCCTAAACTGCGAACCCTGAACTCTAAACCGTGGTAATCCCACCCAGGCCCTGTGGTGGGTAGAGGAAGTCTTGCAACATTCAGGATCCTCTATATACTGTAGTACTTCAAGTATAAGTTGGGTACTACCCCGACCCAGTAACAGTGTATATTGGGGGGGGTCTATACTATGAAGAGCTGCATGTACTCAAGTTTTACTGTCCAACTGCTACTGGGTGGGGGCAGTACCCAGGGCATAAGGTAGACAATGTGAATTAAAGTCTAAGCTCCCAGTATCCCCCTTAGTAAGCCCTGCGGTAGTCCCCATATAACCTCCTTCCAGGAGTTTAGACCCTAAACCTAAAGCCTATATTCCCGCCTTTAAGGAGTTCAGACTATGATTATAGCTAACGTTGAGCAAGATGTCCTTTACTCTCAGCAGGGCTATTGACCTCAAGCTCCAAAACTTAAGCCTCAAAACCCAAAACCCTAAACCCCAAAACCCTGAACCCTATGACCTACAACCCTAAACCCTAAACCCCAAAGCCCTAAACCCCTAAAACCCCTAAACCACTCTAGCATCTTAAGGGGCATAGCTTCAGCGAGGTCGGAGCTAAGTCTGGAATAGGTTTGGGGGGGTTTGGGAGGGTAAGGGTTTCAGGGGTTAAGGGTCTAGGATTTAGGGTTCAGGGGTTTAGAGTTTAGGGTTTAGGGGTTTAGAGTTTGGGGTTTGGTGATTTAAGGGCTTAGGGTTTTAGGGTTTAGGCTTGCTCGTCCTTCTTCATCCCGTTTTAAGAAGAGCTACTACCCAACACCGGCCATTCCAATTACGATAGAGGCATCAACTTCTTCAGAAATCTCCTCAACACCGCGCGACCCACGACAGTCTACTTGAAGGTTCATGGGACTTAGTAACTACTTAGGTTCCCTTAAAGGGGGCTATAGGGATGTATAGGGTTTAGGGATTAGGGTTTAGGGTTCATGGGACTTAGTAACTACTTGTAACTGGGCTTATAACCCTACTTATAACCCCCCTAAATGGCCCTATAAGGGTTCCCCCAAGTATAAGTAGGGTTATAACCCCAGCTATAAATAGCTACCAAGTCCCATGAACCTCCAAGTATACCTTGGACACTGCCGCCGCGCACAAAGATTTAGGGCTTGAAATAACCCCCAACCGCACAAATGCCCCCGCAACCTTAGACCTTTAATTTAGCTCCAAATCCTATAGCCCTAAAGCATACCTGAAAGCGTCTACTCAAAAACCTAAAAACCCCAAACAACCTAGGCTAGACACGAAACCCTATACCCTAAGCTCACAACTCCCCTCAACCCCAAGACCCTACACCTGGACCAAAAACCCAAATCTTAACCCCCTTAAACCCTAAAATATCAAGCCCGTATAAACTTACCATTACTTAGGGCTCCCAAGTTTCCTTAATTCCCTTTTTTAAAAATCAATAACAAAAATGGCCCCCAAACCCCAAGCAATGGCAATAAACCCCCAACCCTAAACCGTATTCAAACTCCCCCTCCTCGCCACTCACCAGGCCTCCTGGATCTTTCGCCAATGATGCTGTACCGGGACGTTTCGCTCACCGAGGGCCGGACTACCGAAGTGGGCGCCTTGTGGTGCAGCGTTTGGGGTTTAGAGTTTAGGGTTTAGGGTTTGGGGTTAGGGTTTGGGGTTTAGGGTTCAGGGTTTGGAGCTTAGGGGAGGGTTACTTTGGCCAATAATGGAGAATGTCATGTAAAAAAACTTGAAATGAAATGGAAAGTGGGTATGTTTAAGGGTTTGTTTGTAAGGGAGTTGGGGGTTAGGGCGTATTTTTGGGGGTTTAGGGTTTCAGCTGCAGCTTCTGGATGGTGAGCACGGGGCTTAGAACAGGGGCTGCAGTGAAATATGAATGAATCTAGATACTAATGCCCTAGACTTCCGAGTATTGGAGTGATGGTCTAAGGTGGAGGCTTAAAAGTCTAAGACTTCTAGCTCAGTTCAGTGCCTATGGTTTCAGGTATGGGTTGCACATGTCAATACTACAAGAAAGTGCGGGTCCCATGTCTTGGCGCATATTTCGGCCCCAAACCCTAGAGCCTAAACGGCAAACCGCAAACCGCCTTGAGGTACGCTATGCACGTGAACCAGTAGGGCTTTCTGTTGGAAACCTACATCCTGGATGTTTTTGGAAGCCTCAGCGCAACTGAGTAAGTAGGTTGATAACCCCTACGAGCCATACAAAAACCCCAGTTATCCTCATTCTCAACCTGCTTGCTAAGTCCCCCTCCTGACCCTCCAAGTAACCCTAAACCCTAAACCCTAAACCCTATAGGGTTCTGGGTTTCGGATTTCCATGAAGACACTCGGCAGGACCGGCTGCCAGACCCCACTACTCAAAGAGAGCTCGAGGTGGGGAAGTGTACCCAACACTAAACCCTAAGCCCTAAACCCTAAGCCCGAAGCCCTAAGCCCTAAACCCTAAGCCCTAAGCCCTAAACCCTAAACCCTAAGCCCTAAACCCTAAGCCCTAAACCCCAAAACCCCGAACTAAAGGAAAGCCGAAAAGTTGGAGTCCCAAGAGCCAGGCTACAGGCAGCCAAGTGCAGAACAGCACGTCCCTCAGTTTTAGGTTTTAGGGTTTGGGGTTTAGGCAACTACACACGCAGTACTGCGCATTACACAGAAGATATCTTTTCCAAAATTTCATGCAGGCCTTGGACCATTCAGCCCTTGAAGCCCCAATCCCCAAGCTCTGAACCCCTAAGCCCTCGGCTCTTAATGCTAAAGTCCTTCACCCTACAACCCTAAAACCTGAAACCTAAGCCAGCATTCTAAAGCCTCCTCAGCACCTTTAAGCCCTGAATCTCAAACAGAAGCCCCTACATCAAAGCTCAAGCCTTCCCCACATCTTGATCCTCGGCCACAAAGCTATACTTTAGGAGGACCCCCCCACCCTGGTTAATAGTGGTACCCTAATATAATTACTATCATCCATTATAGTCACTATTACTGGGTGGGGGGTCCACCCAAGCTATGCTTTAGGGCTTAGAGGTTCAGAGGTCTGAAAAGCGTTAGGAGTTAGGCTGATAGGGTTTTGGGTTTCAGTGGTTAGGGTTTGGGGTTGAATTTGCTACAGGAGTTTTGAAAAAGTTGTGTTCAAGAAAAAAGATTACGAGGCCCCAAACCCCTAGGTAATCCCTTGGCCCTGCCATAGGCCCAAAAATGAGAAAATCATGTAAAAAGAAAAAACCTATTCACGCTTCTCGGATCCAGGTACCGCAAACCATATAACCTGAAACTGCAAATTTCAAACCCTATCCCGATCTGCCTGTATGGCCCATGCGCATGCCACCCTTCCTGCGCAGGGGAATCTGATGAGCCCACAGGAGTTTAGGGGCCATGGAAAAGAAGTACCCCTCTTAAGCGGTTACAGGGTTCACATGTCGGGCTTAGAGCTTAAGGGTTTGTTTGTTTAGGGCTCGGGCGGGTTTAGGGTTCAGGTTTTGCGCTGTTTAGGGGTCATGGGACTTAGCCAGCAAAGGGGCTGTAAATGCGGCGAAAAGCCCAGCTCTACGTGGTCACGCAGTCCCATGGACCTCGGTGTCGGGTGTAGGTTGGGTCATCAGCCCCCCTTACGGTAACAGATGCCACAATGGTTGATAATCCCTTGATAAGACCTCTTTGAGCGCGGTTACTGTAGGGGGGAAGGACCCAAACCCTAAACCCTCAACACACCTAAACCCTAAACCCTCAACATACCTAAACCCTAAACCTTCATCCCAAAACCTTAAACCCTAAACCTTAATCCCCAAACCCTAAACCCCAAAACCTAAACCATGATTTTCAAGGTTTTAAGGCCCCAGGTTCTCAAAACTCTGAGTTTCAGCTTTAGACAATTTAGACTTGCCTCCGGGGGGAAGTGGGGAACTTATAGGATCCCCGGTAACAGTCCCTGCCAACGATTTGGGGTTCAGGGTTTGAGGCATTCCCTCTCCTATTTCCCCTTAACCACCACTAAGTAGGATGGACCAACAAAAAATACATGTTGCCCCCTCTGTACAAACGTAAGTAGGGTGTACTTCTCTACCTAAAAGTATTGCCAGTCTAGGCAAGGAGAAAGGAATACCATATCGACTGAACTACGCATTCCCCAGAGGGTCCACATATACAACCATTGGGGAATTGGGACCCAAAATTCCTTCTATAGTATAGCATTTTGGGGCCTGATTCCCTAATAGTTGTATATATGGACCCTCTGGGTTCCGTGTATTTCAAGACCACCGTAACCTCATACGTAACCCCCCAATCAGACTCAGAACCTTCAAAATCTAAACCCTAAACCTTGATCCAGCCTTCTAAAATCCGCAGCGGTAAACCCCAGACCCTAAAGAGACTTTATTGGGAACCCCAAACGGGGAAACCCAGAATATGGTAGGAATATAATGGGGGATATACCTACCAGGGTCCTTATATTCTATTATATTCCTACTGTATTCTTGGGGTTCCCTGTTTGGGGTTTTCAATAAGGTCCCTTTAAACCCTAAACCCTAAACCCTAAACCCTAAATCCTAAACCCTAATCCCTAAACCCTAAACTCTAAACCCTTCGGAGCAGATGCGGCCTGTGGTCCATGGAATGGTCGTGGCGCTGGGTGTCGGACCCGTCGAAGGTCCTGTCCTTGCCGTTGCGATACGTTCAGTGCGGCTGGCTGGGTTTAGGGTTTGGGGCTTGGGTTTAGGGTTTAGGGTTTGGTTTTTTTTATCGGACCTTTTCTCCAAGGGGGTTTAGGGTTTAGGGTTTGGGTTTAGGGTTTAGGATGTAGGGTTTAGGGTTTAGGGTTTAGGGTTTGGGATTTAGAGTTTAGGCCTGAGGGTGAGGTCTTACGGGTTAGAATTTAAGGTTTCAGGTTTAAAGTTTAGGGTAGGCATGGGATCCTCTACCAGAACCCACCCCCTTACTGCCTTCTGCCAAAAAAAGCCTAGATCAACCCGAAGACAAACCCTAAAGAACCCTAATCAAGCATGGTTTGGGGTTTATTTTGGGGAGGGGGAATAAGGGAAGCTGCGATCTCTAACGCCCCTAAACCCTAAACCCCCTGTATCATCCCTTAGCACTTTGACCTATAGCCCAAAAGCCTACATAACCTAAGCCCCAAAAACCCAAAATGAATAACCCTAATCATGCAATTCATGGGTTCCCCTACCAACCCCCTCTATACTACCCCGCCAGGTTCCCCCCTTAATTAAGAACTATTTTGCGATAGTTCGGGCTAATTATGGGGGGACCTGGGACGGGGGTAGTATAGAGCAGGGTAGTAAGGAAACCCATGAGTAATGTACAGGCCTAGCAACTCCAACTTCCCAAAATCCCCAGTCATAGGGTTTAGGGTTTAGGGTTGGGGGCTTTGGGTATAGGACTTAAACCCCAAACCCTAAACCCTAAACCCTAAAAGTTTAGGGGCCCGACCTAGGTATAGCATACAAAAGGAACCTGGGACCCTAAAACAGAAAAGAGGCGATGGGGGAGTTCATACAAAGGGGGGTATGTATAGGGTTTAGGGTTTAGGGGTATAGGGAGCCTGGGGAATTATTTTAGGGGAAGATGCAAGGTCCCCACATGTTAGCTCCCCTCTTCTGCTTGCAGTAGACTACTGGGAAACCCGGCGTCTACAGTAGATGAAGGGGCAAAGGTGCCTCTTCAAGGCCAACGACCATCTCCTCGAAATGCCCCTGGCTTGGCACCTCTTCGTTTAGGGTGTAAGGTTCAGTAAGCTTTTTCTGGAAACTTTTTCCGCTTGTTTAAAAAATCTTCGAGGCCTTAGAGCTTGGGGTTCAGGGTTTAGGTTACATTGTCTTTTCGTTGGAGTTAGGAGCCTACGACTGGGGGCAGATAACTTTGGAAACATGGAACTAATGCCGTTAATGGATGAACTCTTGCACAACCTCAAGTCCCTACAATCGTTGGAAACACAATACTGTGGGGCCCTTTGGTGGTGCAGGATTTTCTTCATAAATAGTAGCATGGCCTGTGAAGCCACCTGTAAACTTTTGCAGTCCCCCCTAGACCCTTAACACTCCTGAATTTTACACTCATAACCGCGATCAACAATCAAGAAAACCTTGCTACTCCAAACATACAAACCATGCTTTCCACCTACAATTGATACTAAAACTTCTGCATGACCCTCAATATAAATTTCATTGGGAATTGCAGTCTTATAGGTATTCTTTTTTCAACACTAAAGCAATGCAACGAGCAATGCAAGATTGCTATTGCCAACCGCAGTAGCCCACGGTTCTGTGCCTTCAAGCCTAAACTCGAAACTCTAAGTCCTACCCAAACCCTGAACCCTCTGGACTCCCCTTAGACCTCAACTCCCCACCCCTTCGACCCTGAACCCTAAGCTTTAAACCGTAAACCCCTTGACCCAAACTCTCCACAATCATAAATCCATTTAAAGCAAGCTCACACCACGGAGACATTCAAGGTGATCCTAAGTAAACGTCTACACACCTAAACTCCTACACCCTGAGACCCTATCAGCCCTAACGCCGACACCCCAAATCCCCATAAAACAACAACCGGCCCCAGCATCTACCCTGCCCCAAACTAGCATGGACCTTAAAAGGGGCACATAAGGACTACTGCCCTTTCAAGGGGGTTGTGTCAGTTTCCATGTTAATTTGGGGGAGGACACTTGGAGGGTCAGGGGGACTTAGTCGATAGGCTAGTCAGAACCTACACAATAACACCAGTTAGTCCCCCTTAAGTAGATAGAATATGGGGTATATGGGGATCTTACTATGATAGACCCAAAGCCATATTCTATCTACTTAAGGGGGGACTATAACTCTAGACCTTCGACCCTAAAACCTTAAACCTCAAACCCTAAACCCTAAACCCTAAATCCTAAACCCGAAACCGTAGACCCAGAAGTCCACCTAACCTTCCACGCCCTGAAATGGAGGCTGCCTTGCCATGCGAGTCCTCACTGGCCACAAACTGGCCCAGCCATCTCATCCCTTTGCGCCTTCCCATTGTCATTCTACAAGGAATATTGAACCCATAAGGTTGGTAACTATTTAGGCCCCCCCATATTCGTCGTAGCTAAACCCCAAAAGCATGTAGAATAATTGCCTTTTGGCTGTTTTTTCATTGTTTTGGGCCATTGTTTTACCTACTTTTGGGGTCCAGGAGGCCAGAGAGAGCTTGCAAAGCAGTAATTGAGGGTTTGGGATGTTCAAAGCTTCGGGAATTAGGGGGAAATCGTTATGTGCTTATATTAGGAAAACGTGCGGATCTCTCAAAATGGAGGCCCCGGAGTACGGGGATCTCTGTGTATTGCAATTTGTTCGGAAAGCCCCGGCCTTTTGAAGCCTCAGGCTTCAAACTCAACACCCAGGCGTTCAGGTCTAGAGTTTAGGGTTTCAGACTGCATCCATTCCCTATAGATCTTCGTATACTTTTTAGCTACTCCCAAGATACTATGGTATATGGAGCCCCCATATACCTCCCGCCAAAAAAGACGGAGCCATCTCGGTTGGTTTAAGGCTTAGGAATGATCCAAGGGCTCTGGGGAAGTCATGCGAGTAGTGTTTTTTTGGTGGTTGAACCTAGTGAGATTATATCCCTTATATGAAATACTATACCCCAAAAGGAGGATAGAATCTTACTCTATATTGGGTACCATAATATCCCCAAATTAAATACTACTCATGTGAAGTGTACTTGCCAAAGGGTTTAGGGTTCAGGGTATAGGGGTCTATAGGGGATACTTTGGGATAATGGAAAAGAAAATGGCAGCTACTATTTAGGGTTTAGGGTAGTTCCCAAAATTAGGGTCCTATTTTGGTACCCCTGAATATTAGGTGCCGTAATATAAGCTATGCCCAAAAGGGGCCCGTAGTTCTGGGAAGTACCCAAGTAGGAGTTTTAATGTTGCAGTTTGGCGAGTGTATGTGGTTGGCGAGCGTATGTAATACAAGGCTCCTTAGAGAAAGATTGGGGAGTGTATTTATGCGGTGTCCAACGGCGGGGGGAAACAAGTAAAATCATTGGTCACGTCAGGAATTCCATGTAATTGCTTTAACCCTCATTATAGGAACTCTCAACAAACAGCACCTGATTTTTTAAACCTTCATTTCTTCGTTGCTAACTCTGAAAAGATGAGTTTTCTTCCTACCCGAAGCCACATTATGCTGGGCCCCATGATCTCCAGCAAGGCCAGTGGACGGATTACATGTCATGGGAGCTATTGCGAGATAGGATAGGCACTCGCCCGAAGATTCTTGTTTAACAGGTTTCCAACAATTGGGGGTCATCTTGAAGAAGCCATGAAATAGCAAAAAAGTTCCCAACATATGGTAAGGTCCTTGTTCCATCTTCTAGGAAACTGCAAAGTGTGTTCCTATTTTTTGGGAAAAACCCTTTGGGGGGGACCGGCTACTAGGCCCTAAACCCCCAAGCCCTACACAAGGTATGTAAAATAATGGCCTTTATGGCTATTATTATGGGTTTAGGGCTAACATTTTACATACTTTTGGGGTTTAGGTAAACCCTGAACTCAACATTGAAGCCCAGGGGCGGCCCTTCGCCACACGCAGAGTGTGAGGTCCTCGGGCATCGGCGTTGTAAGCGCAGGCTCATGTAGGGCTTAGGGTTTAGGACTTTGTGATTACGTGCGGTTCTAACCCTACTTTTCACTAGCTTTGAAACGTGAGATTGTTTCCGAATTTGGTTGGAATTCTTGAGCTGGGGTTACTAAAATCCATGAGAACTGTAAAGGGAGCCCCATGCTGGGGACTGTTCTCTGATTCTTGGGTTGCTACTTAAGGTTTAGGGTTTAGGGTTGTTAACGGCCATGAAGTCCTAGCCTGGCGCACTACTGTCCACAAAATAGCTTATCACAAGAAACCGGGGAAAACCTCCTGCCCCAACAAAATCATGAACCATAACCCTAAACCCTAAACCCTGAACTCTAAACCCTAAACCCTAAACCCTAAACCCTAAACTCTAAACCCTAAACCCTAAATCCCGAACCCTAACACTAAAGCCTCAACCTAAGCCTTAGAGGACACGCCACCCTGAAGATACCAAGCGAGACCCTCCAATCCCAGGGCTGTAGCCTACTTGGAGGTTCATGGGACTTAGTAAGTATAGTTATAAGTACCTTAACTGGGGTTATAATAACTTGTAAGTATACTTACACTATTTATAGCCCTTTTTTCTAAGTCCCATGAACCTTTAAGTAATCCCAGAGTGTATCACAGCGGCTCCTGCCTACAATAGCTCTTACCTGCAATGCAAAAGAACCGAAAATCTTGGACCTCAAAACTACGCGGCACTTAGGAGCCCCACTAACGGTTAACCCTTAGGTACCTATAATACAAGCATAAAGGAATCCCAAAGGGTTAAGGGTCTGAGGTCCAAGCTAAGCCCCATGGAGAAAATAACCGTAAAACCAGAAGCTGAAGGCACCCTGGACCAACGTACTGCTGTAGTTCTTGCCTACCATAGGACTTTCCTACAATGCCAAGGGCTCAAAGATCTTAGCCCTCAAACATCTTTTTGAACCAGAAACTGAATGCACCCTACTTGCAGGCACATCTGACAAGTAACCTGTGTAGCAATTATTACCCCCCAGATACAGGTTCCCTAAATCAAATGAGCATGGTCATAATCGAGTAGTTCGTGACTGTAGTCGCTGAATAAACTATAAGTACAACAACCTAAACCCTAACCAAACTCAGTCCCAATCCCTGAACCCTAAGCCCTAAACTCTAATCCCTAATTCTAAGCCCCAATCCCTAGACCCTAACCCCAATCGTCGAACCCCAAACTCTCATCCACCGCGGCAAGTGTCACTGAAGTCCATGGAGTCCAGAACAATGTCTCTGAATGGTCCGAGGAGGAGCTATTGACCTGGAGCTCCCACGGATTGAAAGTTATGACTTGGGGGTGCAGGTGCTTCAGGGTTTAGGGCTTAGGGTTAGGGTTTATGGTTTAGGGGTTTAGGGTCTCTTGAAAAGGGGCTTCTGGGTAATCAGGGGATATATACGATTTAGTTTAGGGCTGGGGGAATTTGGGGGGGTAGAATAACTAGGTGGGTACCCCTACCTGAGGCTTACACAGGGCTTAATTATAGGGGGAGACCAGGAGGTATATAAGGGGAAACGACCAACCTAAAACTTCCTGAGGGCATCAGGAGTGAAGGCTACTAAGCCCTAAATGAGCTACAGTCAATACACAGGGGTTGCTGAGGCCGGCGTTTCCAATGATGAAAGTAAAGCGACAGAGCCGACTAACCCCTCAGAACCGCCCGCCTGCGGTCAACCCAGGGGAAAAAAGTCGGTAGCAGCCCCTACGCCTACGTTCTACACCCCTGCACAGCTGCAATCACGGAGAGAAAAAGCTGCGCGGGAAAAGACGCTAAAGCAGGCCCAGTGCAGGAGCCCCTTTGCTGCCCAGCTCGGAGGAGACCGAACCATTGAAGTCATCTACATGGTGTTCCCATAAGGGCTCCCGTAAGACCCCCATGAGTTATGGGAGTGGTATAGAAGCCTAGGAGAGATTACCCCCTGAATGGATGGTTAAATTCCCAGGCAAACCCAGAACGCTCTCAGGAATCCCAATTTGTGAGACGTATGACATAAGGCAAAGCCATGCCTTCCACAAAGAGCTGAGGTTCAGAAATGTTGTTGGTGAAAACGATTTGCGCATGCTTGCTCCGTGAAGGGTACCAGTCAGGGGGTTCCTGGCACACGCATCCCGAGGTCATGTCGTACGAGCACCGGGCCGTACGTGTCGTAGCAGCCGCCCCAAGTGCCAGTTGCTGCCACTTGCGGGGTTTGAGGTTTAGGTTCAGGGTTCCCCTAACATGGAACTCATAAAGCTCCCTTTTAGGAGGACTGTAGTCTTTATGGGGCCCTTTTTGGGTTTCCATGTTAGTTTCCGGGAGTGTACTTCCTCTATGGTTCGAAACATCTGAGAAGAGAGCTTTAAAAGGAATTATTTGCGGGGTTGATTTTAGGGCTTACTAAGGGGGATACCAGGACTGTAGGCTACAGTTCATATAAGTCATGGACGACCCTATGTCCACCCTAAATGGCCCTGTGGTAAGCCTAATACTGCAAGGGGCCTCCCAGGGGCCCCCCACAAGGGCTCCCAGACCTGTTAAAGGTGCTGCCTTTCAGAGAACACTCCTAAACAGGTCCAAGACATTTGAGAGGCCCAGCCTCCTTCACAACAATCTCCTTTCTTGACAGAGTCAGACTTCTCTGCAGTCTCCCCCAAGGTTTTTTTCTCGACCCTTTCGGAACCAGAATCTTGGCTATAGAAATGCGTGGCGTTGTTGACCAAGATGGACCTAACTGAGTTTAGGTCCTAAACCCTAATAGGAATAGGTTTGGGTGGTTTAGCCGCCTGGGACGGTGTGGGGAGGGTGAATGTGTTAGAAGGACTTCCACAGTCAGGCCGAAGCAGCATGTCGCATGGACGGCACGCTCGAAGCGCCTCTGTGGCATGACTATCTCTGCTTCAACGCTATATCAAACCCTAAACCCTAAGCCCCAAAGGGTCAGGGGGACTTAGTAACTAGGTTAATTAATGGGGATTATTGGGGTTACTGTATGGGTTCTGAGGGTTATTAACCTACTTACTAAGTCCCCCTGACCCTCCAAGTAGGGTTTAGGGTAGGTACTCCATTTTCCAAGCGCCCTACGGCACCATCTCCTCGCAAGTGCTGCGCAGCGCGCCACAGCCTGAGTTGGGCTTCTTAGGTTTATGAGCCTAGGTGTACTTGGAGGTTCATGGGACTTGGGAACCATCTATAATTGGGGTTATAACCCTACATATAGTTGGGGCAAACCGCTATAAGGCCATTTAGGGGGTTTAGAAGTAGGGTTGTAAGCCCAGTTACAAGTAGTTACTAAGTCCCACTTCAGATTTGGCTGTCTTTGTTGTGGTAAAAAAACTTCAAATGGGCGGTCGCCTTAGGCATCTCTGATTGGAACGCTGCTTTTTATACAGACGTCCACAGCGGAAGCCGAAAGTCCCTACGTTGTCACTACATATCCCCATATAACCCTTAGCAGCCCTTGAAAGTTCAGACCCTAAACCCTGAATTCTAAACCTAGTCCCCAGACCACTAAACCAGGATCCCGAGGTTCTTTGCTGCAAGTTTTGGAGTCCATCGAGATGAAAACCCTTACCCATAACCCGAACTACCTATAGCCCCCCTGAAGTAGATAGAATATGGGGTATATGAGGATCGTAATATAATATGCCCAAAGCCATATTCTATCTGCTTAAGGGGGACTATAACTCAAACTACCTACAGTTTTAGGGTGGGTTAGGGTTTAGGGTTATACGAGTACCTATTAAACACGGGGGTAGTTGCTACTAAGCTGCGAGCAATTGGTGTCGCAAGCATGCTCCCTTGCTGGTTCATGCAATTTCGTGGCTACGTTTCCGCTAGCTGGCTTTACATAGGTTACTTCGTGGTAAGTAGGCCTACAATTCTACCTACAAGTACTTACGAAGTCCCTCGAACCTCCCCACATGCCTGAATTCATCCAGGACACAACACTCGCAGCCCTGCAAGTTCTATCGCCTGGCATTGGCTGTCGGCTTGTGCTTTGCTATGGTTCGGAGTCAGGGCTTCTGGCACAACTCTGCAACCAAGGGTAGCTGAAGTTCAGGGCGTAATTATGGAGAAACCCCTAGCCCAAAACTAGGTAGTTCCACCCTTGGCGTCCCCCCTTACGTAGCACCAAAATACTTCGCTCGCTATAAGTACAAGGGATCCCCACAAAAAAGGATCCCCGAGTTTTGGCGCTTCAGGGCTTCGGGTGCAGGTGTCCAATTAACGGAAGTTTGGACGGGGAGTTTCCAGGTATAGGAACCCTCACAGAAGGCTTATGTAAGGTTTTTGTGGAGCAAAGGCAGCTACCAAGGTGAAATTCCCTCAGGTCCAAATGGGGTTTTCCCAAAATTAGGGGTACCTTTTGGGGGTCCCCATAATAAGGATCATAACCCTAAACCCTATAGTGTATGGGGGTCTGTCCTGTGGTCTCAATAACTGGGGGGAACCACCAACTATCCCACCTGTGAGGCGTTGGTGAAGTCGCAGCCTGCTCCAACACGCAGCTGGAACCTCGTTTTTGCGTAGGATTCAGGATGGGATCTAGGTCTGAGGATTGTGTTTTGGGTTTCGGAGTGTGGGTCATGGGGTAGTTGGGTTAGGGTTGTAGTAGGGTTGGAGTTCAGGATTTTGTGGTTAGGCTGGGAAGTGTATAGCTTCTGGGGTAAGGGTTTTGCGGGGTTTATGGGTGTAGTTTTGTTGGGTTTAAGGTTAAGGCCTTACGGTGTAGTGCTGAGCGAAAAAGGTTTCAAGTCCTGGGGTCAAGGAGTATTTGAAAATGCGAAATGCGTGTTTCTGACCTACCTATGAACTCATCGTCTAACGTACTTATCCTTCACCTCACGCCTAGAAACCGGCCATTCTGCTCCTTGCTGCTCTGCAGTTGCCACATAGTCCCGGTGAACCTCTGCTCGAACCTTCTATAGCCTCTGACACCCCTAGACCTAGAACCTCAACCCTAAAATCCTAAACCCCTAAGCCCCTAGACCTTCAACCCTGAACTCTAAAGCCTAAAACCAGACCCCAGCCCCCATTAGTTTGACACAACCCCAGATTTTGATGGAGGGCCAATTTCGGGGCCTTGCTTGAGGGCAAGGGTTCCTCAGTCCCCCCTGACCTTAGGGTTTGGGGTTTAGGGCCCGAAACCCTAAACCCCTTCTGGGCTTAGGGGTGCTTGCCAAGTTGCTCAAGGGCTGTCTCTACCGATTCGGAGGACTGGAAGCACAAGTCAGGGCAGAGGGCTCACCCCAAGTCTTCAACAAGGGGTATAGCAAAATTTTCAGGAACATATATCTCTTTATATCTATATCTATATATATATATATATCTGTATATATATATATACATATCTATAGAGAGAGAGACAGAGAGAGAGAGAGAGAGAGAGAGATTTTTAGGGATAGATATCTATATATATATATGTATGTATAAAGGGCTATAAGGTTTAGGCTTTACCCTTTTTGGGCTTTATGTGATTTTGGGGGGGTGTAGGATTTGCGGCCGAGGGGGTTTAACGGTTTCATCCAGGCTTAGTTTAAAGGGCACTGTTTTGGGCAAAGGGTGGGTAGTATTTCGGCTTGGTGCGTGCGCTTCCCAAGGCGGGGAGCCTCCAAGGTACAACGGCGGTTTAGGATTCAGGGTTTGGGGTTTAGGATTTGGGGTTCGGGGCTTAGGATTTGGGGATTAGGATTTAGGGCTTAGGGTTTAGGGCTTAGGGTTTTAGGGCTTAGGGTATAGGGTTTAGGGAGTAAATCCGAACAGCCTTTCACACCCTCGATACCCAAACCCCATACCTTTCATGATCCCCATTCGCCCTTAAACACTAAACCCTATAAATCCTAACACCCAATAGACCCTTCCCCATAAACCCTAAAACCCTAAACCCTAAACTCATCAGCCCTAAACCCTGAACCCTAAATCCTAAACCCTAAACCCTACACCCTGAACCCTAAACCCTAAGCCCCAAACCCTGAACATTAAGCTCTAAACCCTAAGCTCTATTCCCACTACCGCCCCCCCAAAGCCCTTATCTGCAATTCATGAGCCAAAGACCCCAACGCTACCTCACAACCCTTTGGGGTTAAAGCTTTGGGGCTTAAAGGTAAAGGGGTTTGGGGTTTAGGGTTTATGGTCCAGGGCTTAGGGTGTTAAGGTTTGGGGTTTTAAGGTGTACATTTTGGGCTTTGGGGTTTGGGGTTTGGGTTTTTGGGTTTGGGGGACTTAAGCGGCTGTTGCATACAAACTCCAGAACCTGAATTTAAGCCGAATTGGAACTGTTTGTAAATCAATCACTCATGTAAGGTGAGGAATCGTAATCCTACGTAGATCTCGCAGATGCCCTGTGCATCGTGATGTATCCAGCTCGACTCCTACTTCCGAGCTCTGCGAAGGTTGAGGATAAAAAGATAGACCAGTATCCCACAACCTCGAACACTGACTTTTCAGGGTCTAAGGGTTTAGGTTCTAGGGTTTAGGGTTCAAGGTTTAGGGCTTTCCTCATAACTGGCATCATGCAGGGTACACGGCCTATCAGTCCCCAATTCTAAGCGAAACAAACTTGTATCTCATAGCCCTACACTCCTAGACCCACAGGCCCTCAACCCAACCGCGAATGGTACCCCTATAAGTCCATGTAACTACTTCATTTTGCGGGCTCTCTTTTCGCAAAGCCCCTACAACCCAAGCCTAGGAGCCCTAAACTCACATGGTGGCTGCCTACAACAACATTTACAAACCCTTTACAAACCCCCAAGAAGCGACAACCCTCATTAGGGGACACCAAAACAAACATAGCCCTACAATGCTAATCTGCGAGCCCCAAACCCTAATCTTTGAATCCTAATGCCTGGACCTTGGCTTTAATCCCTAGACCCTGAAACTATATCCTCGCACCCCATACACCCTAAAACTATAGAATTCAGCGGTCCCGGGAGCCATTCTAGAGGGTCTGTAATTGCTACAGTACGCCACTCTCCCGCCCAGGTTGAGAGACAGTTTAGGGTTTAGGCTCTAAGCCACACAGGAGTATTTCGAAGTAGTCATTAAAACAGAAGCCGTTGTCAAGCCTCCGGACACCTTTTCAGGTCCCTGTACAGGCAATAATAGGGGTAGTATGAAGGGCTCTATATATATGTATATAATCCTGTTATGAACGTTATCCAGCTGTTTTTCAGTAGGGGCAGTACCCAACCTATACATTTATCTGGGTGCCCCTGAACCCAAACCCTAAACTCCAAACCCTAAAACCAAAACCCTAAACCCTAAACCCTTAGGGTGTAGGCTTCGGAGTTTAAGGCCCAAACCCCAAACCCCAAACCCTAAATCCGTCAACCACAAATACTAAATCCCTCAACCCTAAATCCCTAAACCCCAAACCCCAAACCCCTTAGTCCCTAAACCCTAAGACCCTAAACCCTACACCCTAAATCCCTAAATCCCTAAATCCCCAAACCCTAAACCCTAAATCCCTCCACCCATCCCAAACCCTAAATAGTAGTTTCCATTTTCTTTTGAGGCTCTGTTGCCTTTATCAATCCTCAAGGTTTAGGGTTTAGGGTTTACAGGTTTAGGGTTTAGGGTTTAGGGGTTTCTTTAATTAATCCTAAGGAATACCTGGACCCCAAAAGTATGTAAAATAGTTGCCCTTATGATGGCTGTTA